>OZ035961.1:81908076-82218076 GCA_964034945.1 Chrysopilus asiliformis | reverse complement strand
CATATAATTTTTTAATACGCCATGCGTCTCGTAAGAAATTCAAATTCTGCAATAAATTTCCCCTGAGATCGATTACAGTCAATTCACTGAAATCTCCAATGCTGATGTCGCTGATTTGATTATTTTCAGCATGCAAAGATCGAATTTTACCATAAATATGAACTTCTTTTAAATTTCCATATCCAATACTTAAATAGTTGACATCGAACACCGTCAGCTCGTCCAATTGATTTCCTTGAATGTAAAAAACGTTTAATGTCAGATGGCCAATTGCATTATAGTTTAATGTCTTCATTTGATTCCAGCTTAAATCTAAGTCGGTTAAAATCTTATTCTGCGCGAACATTTCATCGTCCAAGAATTGAATTTCGTTACGAGTCAGACTTAGTTCTGTAAGTCCGACTAAGGGGTCAAAAATTCCTTTTGGCAGCGTCTCTATTCCGTTGTTTTGCAAAATCAAGTGCTGAAGCTTATGCAATCCACAAAATGTATCTTTATCTAAAGTTTGGATGTTGCAATTCTCAAACTTTAAGTACGTGATGCTCTTTAAATGTTCAAATACTCTTCCGGTTAGCGTTTGAAGGTCGTTATCGAGGAACGTAGCCGACATCAAGCTGTCACCATTTTCAAAATTGACATTTTGAACTGATCGAATACTCTCTTGGACGAAGATTATAACAACATTCGGGAACACAGTAAAAATGTATCTCGGTAAAGTTTCAATACTGCTGTATCGAATATACAAACTTTGTACAGGTGATGTGTGATTTCGACTAAAAAATACCTCTTGCGATGAATCAAAAATGAACTTTTCACATTCTAGCACACGAAAAATATTCTCCAAGCAATAATCTTTAAAATTCACTTCCACAACTTCACAGTATATGGCCCAGTTGTATGAAATTGAAATAAAATAGATCACAGTCAAGAATTTTGGGCCGATCATATCTTTTAGTAAAAACGTTGATAGCGGTAAGAAGTGCGAATGTTGAATAAATTGTCGAAATTGAATAAACTTTTTGAGACTGAGCGTTAAACAGCGTCTTAGGCAATAAAGATAATAATTTCGAAAATTTTGATAGCGGAAAATCATTTCGCATAATTGCAATCTAAATTATTATTTGTTGACATTAAATAGATCTTTAACAAATTTAAAATGTTGTCATTAAAAATTGGATTTATCCACACAATTTTTATAAATATTTTTTAGTGTTTTTGATACAACATCATGAAGGTTTTTTTACGCGACTGATTTTGTGGTCGAAATTACAATACGAAATATCTAGATTTCTGAGTCTGACTTAAAAATCGAGAACAGAACCGATTTGGATGAAACTTTCAGGGGAGGTTAGTAACATTACTGAATGAAACTTATAGAGATTGGTTGTATTGATGCCATTAAGAAATGAGAATTTTCACATCATTATCTAATGAAAAAAATCGAAAATTTGTCTGTAAAAAAACACACAAATATAGATTGAATGGCCAATTATTGATTGGTTGTAATATATTGTTTTTTTTTTGGATATTATATATGTTTTAAAATTTTAAAATAATTTTGACGTATTTTAGCGCGATACCAAACGCTGGGTAGGAGTTTGACAGCGAAGCGGCCAGGGGTGAAAAAGTACAATATAATTTTAATTTCTGAATTGACATCAATGGTGGGTATTACGAAATTTTCTAAATCATCGTCGCTAAATCACGTTAGTGGGCGAATTTCAAGCAGAATGGCCACTAAATGGCCACTAAAATTTCGTGAATCACGCCATAAAACACTTAACATTTATAAATTTGAATCTATATATATAAAAATGAATCGTGGTCAGTAAGACTATCCATAACTCGGCTGAATATAATCCGATTTACATGGGGATTTCTTTGTTGGATTCGTATTGAACCAGGTAAAACCACAACGGAGCCGAAAATTGGAAACTTCCACCGGAAAAGTCGGAAAATCTTGAAAAACGGAAATTGCATACTTTCAGTGGTTGCTGGTGGCAGCGGTTTTCTGGCTTGCACTTTCAGTAATTCCAAATCAAAAATCCCGATTCTTTTTACGTTTTGTTGGAAAAGTCGAGAAAAATTTTGGGGAAAAGCGGGAATATCGGAAAAATTGAAATTTGCATTTTGTATGGGATTATGGTATGGAAGGAGAAAATATTGTATTTGGAACTGAAAACAGGATAATTTTGTCCCTCACGATAATGTTATCGCCAACAGATGGCGTTACGCTCTCAGACTCACGTTTGACAGGTGAGAAATATATTCGCTCTTTCCTCATTGATGATCGATGCGAAGCGGTTGTTTATCGATATACTGTACAAAAAATAAGGAAAAAGTATTCAATTTGTATCGGGGAGGGGAAAGAGGTAGTCTAACTGAATTTTGATGTATAGATAAGTTATGTAAAATCATATTCAAAAGACATTTTAGCTTTATAAATTTTTGAATGCGATTCATCGTTTTCGAGAAAATTGCGAAAAAAGCTTCATTTAAGGGAATGTTCCCATTTTGCCAGTTCAAGAACTTTGCATTGCCATTTACGGAAAACGCAACTTTAAATATTTCATATCTCTAGCTCAATCCTTCCGAAAGTTATGATATTCACGGACAGATGACAGAGAAACAGAGAAACAGACAGACAGGCGATATCCGAGATATTACTTTCATCCTCTAATATAGATATGGGCAAAGTGTGGCCTTTTTGGCCCATTTGGCCCAGTTTGAGAGAACCGAAATAATACAATTGCAACTGGGCCAAATACAATTGCTGGGCCAAATTTAGTATCATGCTTACACAGTGCTTGTAACTCTCTACTTTCACAGCGATGAGCGAAAACACATCACAGCCATCGGTCGCTCTGAGTTATTTTCATGTCATTCGCCATCAGGCACTCCACTAGTAGGTTGTGTTTGTTATTTGCGCATATACACTGAAATAAATATGAAGCGTTTCTATAATAATAGAAACTTCAAAGATCAATGGGAGGAAGATTTTTTTTTGTAGAAATCCCTGGACAGGCTTTCCCACATCAAAAAATATGCAATACAAAGGCATTATGTAGCCAAGCACAAAAGGGATTTTGATGGTGAAAGGAGAAAATTAAATTAATTTTTGCAAAATTAAAAGAAGACTTTCTAAAGAAAACTACATACACTGCTAATGTTATACCAGAGCAGAAAACTAAGTCATGTAATTCGAAAGCAATAAAAAAAGCTTCGTTTGTAGTCAGTTTAAAAAGCGCACAGCACAATAAATGTTTCAGCGACGGGACTTTATAAAAGACATTTTCTCACAGTGTACTCGATTTTCTGAAGTCTATTTTGGCTTGTTGGTATATGTTTGGCCCGTTTTAATTTTCTCTTGCTCACGTCTGCTCTAATACCTCGAATTTCTCCAGAGACGAGTAGTTTTTCCGACGCGGAATCCGTGTGGTCCAGAAAGATGGGAAAAAGTTCTGTGTAGTGATGGACAATATTTTGAAGAATAAATATGTAAAGCATTTATTCACGAAAAAGACTCAAATTTTAAAAAGAAACGGCAGTTTTCCATTTGTACTCCCAATATTATTTAGTAATATAGCAATGATGATTAATGAAAAACATCTGCATATCTTCTATGTTTTTGTTGTTAAATTTTTTTGGGTACTATTAGGCATATTACGAATTCGGACATTTCTTTTTGCATACCAAATTTTTCAAATAAATAGAAAAAAAATTCAAAGTGAAGGGTCCATTATTTAAATCAATAAATATCACTATGTGAAAAATCATCTTCAAAAAATTTGGAAAAAATCGGGAACGCGTCTTTACTTTAAGATAATGAAAGTGTCTTTAAAAATTAAAACGATTTTTTCTGACCTCCTACTTAGACCTTATACTTTTTTTCTACGCACATTTTTTTATAGTGTCAGCCAGAGCTTAGGGGAAGACCCTTTAATGCTGAAGCACAACTTAGGATGATAATATAGTTATATTATGGTTACATATTAATAGAAAAATCATGTTCTAAATAATTCTCTAAATTATCTATTTTTAGAGCTTGTTTTATCGAAATATTCATCAGTTTAAAATTGTAGAATTGCTTTATCTATGATTTATCGATAAACTCATTTTAGATTGAGTTAAAAATAGGAAATCAAAACCAATCGATTTCTGTTAGTCTGAAAACTAAGAAAAAGCTGTTCTATGATTAAAGCAATTAGTAAACATAGTATTGTTATGTTGGAGTAGCTAATCACGTCATAGAAACATTACAGAAGTTCTTCCTTTTCAAATTCAACAAAAATATATTGAATTGAGCCTAGGGCTGTTAGAACAATTTTCGTGTTTAATTTTTTTTACTGTTTGTTGAGTTTAGTTTATTAAACCAAAAAACCAAAAAAAAAAAAAAATACCAGAAAACCACAGAAATTTATTTTTTTAACGTTGGCTAAATTTGGATTCTTTGTTTTTGGTTTATAAAACAGAACAGAAAATTTTAAAAAAAAGTAGACACGGCCAAGTTTTTGTATTTGGCGGCAGATCCAACAAATTCAGTGGCCTTTAGGGCAAAACCACATAATTGGTAGCTAACGGCGCCCTAATTGGAGGCACACAGGTATCGCGTGTTATACACAACGATGTCTGAGGCTATGAATGATAATTCCGCGAAATCGGCTTTTGAAAACTTTTGCTAAAGATTTAACAGCGATTAATAATTAAATTCATAAACATTGCTTTTTGAAACAATAAAAAAAAATACACGAAACACTCTAAAGATCTATGCGTTTTTCTGCCATTATTATTTAAGATTTTTTTTTTCCATCAATCGATGGTCTTCTGGTCGTTTTCCGATCGACTCTGAATGAAATTGTTATTTCTTCAGATGTAAGAAGTTTTGTCTACTTAAAAAGTTGATTTGTGGATTAAGCAATTTCGATCTATGATGGAGGACACAAATATATGGAGAGGCACAGATAGCATGATGGCACATAGAGTGGTGTATAGAATTGGTACAAGAGTTATGCTATAATTACATATTTCGTTACTGGCCTGTTGGTTAATGTTTTTATTATTCTAAGGTGTTACTAGGTAGCGCAAGGCCATACTTTTTTTAATTGTGGTTAATTAACATCACATAAACTTTGCGTTATTTACTTTCAACTGAGGTAAAATTGTTTTGAATGGACAACATGATCACCGTTTTAAGGGAAATATTTTTAATAGATTTGAACAGCTAACATGGAGTTTAATAAATATTTTTCTTTTAAGATTAGATGCTTTTTAAATGCTTTGAGGAAACAAAATAAAATGAAAAACGGCCCATTGAACCAAGTAAGAAAATTCAATTTACCGGTAATAACTTTTACGATTTTTTATGTAACGAATTTTACATATGATAGGGGTTCAAGAAACACTTGAGAAATGACAAATTCTAGAAAACTATGACTCGGCCGTGAAAGACGACGAAAGAGTAAATCATTTTCAGCCATTAAAAAAATATGCCTCTGTCAAACTTTCTGAAAAAATATGCGAGAATCGTGAAATGTCGAACAGGTTCAAGAAATCCTGCCGGATGACCCTACCATTCTTATGCCTGGAGCCCAATGAACGCAAAGCGAACGCAGAAACTGTCACTTACAAGTTTGTTCAATAGAAATCATTTGAAGTGAGCACAGTGAACGCAACTACAACGCAAAAGTTTGCAAACTTCTAACTTTGCCGCAGCAATTCTGCGTTGACAGTTCATAAAGTGAGGTTGGGGAAATGTTGTTCGAGGAAAAATTGAAAGCTTAGTGCAATAACATACAAATAACAAAGATAAAGACCAACAAAGCAAATTATCGCTTCAAAATTATCCATTTTTGTAATTTTGCCAACTCTATACCACTTTATATTATGTCACTTGTACTACTTCACGAGATGCCATTGGGCTCTGCCGCTGAAATGTTGCGCTGCGTGACAGTTTGTGCGTTTTAGTTGCGTTCGCGTTGCGTTCATTGGGCTCCAGAGGTTAAGGGGGTCATGCCTGAAAACTATTTCCAAGGCACCAATTTCTGACGACCGCTCGATGGATTTTAATGAAATTTTATACACATGTAATATTTTTTTTTAATTTTCAAAATGTGTTGTTTTAATTTTCAATTTCCTCATTTAATGCTCAATGTTGCCATACTGAAAATAAAAAAAAAATCAGTTCGATATATTTATTTCTTAGGCACTTGCAATTTTTTCTTGAATTTCTCCGCAAATTTTGTTCAGAGATTATTCTGCGAATTATATAAACCCGTTCGGTACATGTTTTTTTTAAATGGCGTTAAAGATTCTCTCTATACAAATTAATGATGTTTTTTACAAATACGTCTACTGTAGTCCAGCTTTTTACTCAAAAAATCAAAATTGGGTCACAAATGCACTTAAAGGTGCAGTGAATGAGAATAGAGTGTTGAAAATAAATAAATAATAAGACAATTCAAATTTTTTAGCATGATGCCATATGGCATCAAAATACCGAATGGGTTAATATATTGCAGAACAAATTCACTTGGCAAAAGTTGTCAAAATTAGAATTTTTTTCGGCGTTTTAGTATGGAAAATTCGAGTTCACGCGTCTTTTATGCCGCGGTCACATGACGCTGTTTTGCCAGCCGCTGGCTGCTGTTGCTACTTGCCAGCGCTACTAACCAACAGCAGCCAGCGGCTGGCAACACGTGAACTCGAATTTACCATACAAAAACTGAGAGGATTCACACAATTTCTACCTTAGTAGCGCTGGCAAGTAGCAAAACAGTGGTTTGACATTTTAATCTGGGAGATTTTTTAAATAATAAATGTTATACACAAATAAACGTAAAATAACAACTTACAATAAACAAACTTTATCATTTATCAAACTTTTAACAGTTCAGAAACCATGTGACAGTATCACGTGATCCCTAGTAGCGCTGGCAAAGTAGAACGATCTCTACTTCACTAGCGCTACTAAAATCATCACGCTGCTGCTGGTAGTAGCAACGTACTAGAGTTCACACGGTGCTGCTGAAACGGCTGCTAACTGCCAAACAGTCACTAGCGCTGGTAAAACAGTGTCGTGTGACCGCCGCATTAGGAATAAATTTCGAAATTTTATGCCGTAGTATAAACGGTCGTGCAACATGGATTTAGTGTCGAAGAATAAAATTCGAGAAATAAAGATGTAAAAGACGCCTTAGTTTTGGAAAAAAAGGTAACTTAGTAGAAAAATGCAAGATTTTGGGAGATCACAAAGAATAAAATGATTGCGTCACATTGTAATACAAGCTTTTAGTGGATATTTGTTAACCGAAAAACCAAAATGGCGGCTTTTTAAAAATCGCAATTTCGTTTTTTGTTGTTTACTTTGAAACTACGCATTTTTCAGATGTTATGTATGATAGAAGTTGGAGACAATAAAATTTTCTACATTTTTGTCTTTCACTAGAACTTTATATCCCAAGCCGTTATTGAGATATGTCGTTATTTATAAAAGTTCAGTTTTTTGCAATTATCTCGAAAAAAACGAGTTTTTGATGGTTCAACATATGAGGCGAAATGAAGATAATAATGTTTGCCGTATTTTTCTTTTATTATTGTCCATTATCTTTTACCGTTATTGAAATATTTTTAGTAAAAGTTTAAAAAATAGATTTTTGCAAATGTCTTGCAAACTAACGGGTTTTCGAAAGAATAGTTATAGATATTGTAGAATTAAAGATATTAAAATTTCCTACATTTTTGCTTTTAAACGTAAATCGATATTTTTTACTGTTATCGAGATATTTTAAATTTTGTAAAAAAAATCGCTTTTTCATAAAAATTTTATTCGTCGGGTTATAGTCAGGGTATTCACAGTCCTCTTTTAAATTGCGAGTAATTTTACCGCTCGGTAATTCAGTCAAATTTAACAGATTTTTACCGAGACGGTAACTTGGTTCATGTAAAAATGAATTACAGGATTCGGTAATTGTAGACATGCCTTGAGTCGTGTTTTTCGGCCCGGGTATTCGGTATCAAGAATCAACCGCGGGTGACGCTAGTAATGTTTTTAGTTGTCAAATTTTCTCGCTGGTTATCTCATCGGACTGCAAATTTTTTTAATTTTGATAGCCATTGCCACAATAGAAATTCAAAAGAATACATCAAACATGGATTTAAAGGTATGTGACATATTTTACAATCAAATTCGCAGTTCATGATTTGGTCACGTATCAAATAAAAGCGCTGTTCTCAAATCTGTGCTGTGGGATGTTCACAGCAGAATATTTTCAGTCTTTTAATATTACCGAAAATACCGAATACCGAAAATTAAAAGAGGATTGTGAATACCCTCAGTATATTCAGAAGTTGCACAAAAACGTAGACTTTATATAAGAAAGTCATGTGCTGTTCATATCAAATATTTTGTATTTATGAGAGGGATAAACAGAAAGGAAAATAGTGTATTTTTATACCCTTTATGATGACACCATATCTACTTGAAATTTGGTACAGTAGTTTTTTTTTTGTGTGCACAATAATATGGAAGATCAAGTTCCTAAACGGACTACTCCTGCCTCCTGCCCCATACAAATCAAACCGTTTTTCGCGAAAAGGGTACGTCGTATCGAAAAAGTTGTGAAAACAAAATCGTTCTTAATGCAGTTTAAAAAAAAAATCAGTTAGAATATTATGATCAAATTTAGATTATTTCAAATTTTAGACTCACGCCATTGACGATTGCCTGTCAATCGTAGTTTTGATTATATTTTTAAATATCTATTATATATGTATATTTATCGTAATAATTTCTTGCCAACACCAAAAATCCCATTAAAATTCGTTAACTCGTTTAAGAAATAGCAAGGAACTCAGAGGGAAAAGAGGTGGTTAAATATTTTTGGTGTCATGAATTATTGCAAAGCTGCATTAAACATTTTAAGTCAATCGGTCAACATTTGTAGAAATTATGTGTTCGGCCACGGAACACTATTCCTCAGGCGAGATATTTTTCGATGAACGCTGGTGTCGCGATTTATAAAAGTGCAGGCAGTTCAAGGCATATACAGTAAAAGCCTTCAAATAGATTTTGTATTTCATTTATTGTAATGATATAAAAAAAAACTGTAAAAAAAGGAGTACTTTCTTGGTAAAATTGCATCACCGCATAATATTATCCAAAATTCGAAAGATTAGAGGCCCACGGCCACCTTCTTCCTCCTTCCCGTGAAAGCAACTAAATAAATATGCACCTGAAAAATCAGTTTTCCATGGAAATGAAGTTTGAAGAAACATCTGCCTCAATAAAGAATAACATCAGTGAAGGTTATTGTTATAATATAGTTAAAATTTTCAGGGAAATTGATTTCCTCGACAACAATTGACGAAATTTAAATACAATCGATCCTTCATATTATGAGCCTACCCCAGTTTTTCAACTTTTCCACAATTAGATTAAACATGTTTGCAAACAAAATACGATCCTTGATTTGCGTCAAGTTGTAAACAAACAATACCTTCAACCTTCCTCTATCGCTACATCTTCTTCTTAACATAATTATCCACGTTATTTTTCTCACAAGACCTTCGAGTTTCCATCATTATTCCATCAAAGGTGCATTCAATTTGTGATAGAAAAATCAAGGCAACAATGTCAGATGGGAAATTCTCTTTTCATTGCGTGCCAATTTGAACCTGTGAAAATTTTATCAACTTCTACTACAAGATAAAAATTTCAATCAGTAAACTATGGAAGCTACATACTAGTTATAAGCAGATGGGTAAACAAAGTTTGAAGGAAATTCTGCGAAATTTACATGCTGTGGTTTTGCTGTCTTGTTTTCCTCACTATTTTTTTTTCACTTAAAGAAATATGTAACAAATTTTACAAGTAAACTGCTTGTGCTGGAAAAATATATCTTCAGACATAACAAAATAATACTTGTAGCAGTGGCTACTGGAAACTATGGAATAGTAGTTTGTTTTAATAATCATGTTCTGAAACAAAATATTGAAGAAAAAAAAATTGTGAAACCAAATGAGAACAAAATATCCATAAAAATGTGAATAAAATTATTACATAGAAACAATATTCATGTAATGCAGAAAATTAAAAGTTAAAAGATCGACATTCTAAAAGTATAATATCCACACCAGATGAAGTAACTTTGGAAATATACACCTAGGTTTTTTTTTTAAAACTACTTACAAACATATGCTGTATCTGTAGCAGAGCAAACAAGCAACCAACGGATCAGCAACGATGAAAGATCAACACTTTTTTTCTTTCTTAGATAAATATTCATCGACAAGCTACAGATGCAAATTAGGTTCTCGGTTTCTTTCGCATTTTTAACATTAACGAATTTTTTTTTCTCCTAAACTGCAAACCGTTTGCCCAAGGCGATGCATGTTTCTTGCAGTTTTCTTAATTGTTGATGTAGTTGAGCTAGTCGAGGTACTCGCAAAGAAAACTTGACAACTTTGTTACACACACAACTTCAACCTTGAGAAAATTTTACAATTGCAATCAAATATGGATTTTTCTGAAGTAATTTTAAGAATTTTAAATGATTTTTAAGGACTTGCAATACTTTTGTATAATCAGAATAGTAATAGCAATGGTAACATAAGACTGAATACTTCTTATAAAAGCCATAGAATTCAATTGAGTCATAATTGAGTCATAAGCGATAACGCTCAATATGCGACGACAAAAACTCGATTTACTCGTACAACGCTTTATTTTTTTTTTCAAACTTCGAACTTTTAATTCGAGTGAATAAAATGTAAAAACTAGGCGTTTTCTAGCATTTATTTCATTTTTGCTTTTATTTAGCTCGCTATCTTGTTTGTCTGTTTGTCTGTCGGGGTCAAATCTTGCAATCAAATTTTGACCCACTTCCACTCATCCGATTCACTTGAAATTTTGCACGCAGACGTAAGTCCGATGACAATAAAATATTTTCACTACTTCGTCCTTGTAAGGATAACGGAAGGTCCTGTAAGGATAACGTGATTACCCTTTTCCTCAAATTTTTCGGAAAAAAATCTCACTTGGGGGTTTTTGGGATCGCTGAATCCGATTCTGATGTTAACAAGTCTGTAAGGATAACGGAAGGTCCTGTAAGGATAACGTGATTATCCTTTTCCTCAAATTTTCCGGAAAAAAATCTCACCTGGAGGTTTTTGGGATCGCTGAATCAGATTCTGGCATTAAGAAGTCTGTCAGGATAACGGAAGGTCCTCTAAGACAGAAAACTTAATTCCAGTGCACGCTAATTAAATCTATTGCCCTACTTTAATTTCACATTCGGATTTACCTGAACAAGTACGCTTGACAAATAAATAATTAAGGTAATTAAAGGAAGTAATAAAAAATGACTAAAAATAATAAAATAAAAAAAAACAAAAAAAAATATTTTTTAAAAAAAAGCTTTTGTTTTAAAAAAATGTAGGTACTAAAAAATGCACTAAAAAGGAAAAAATAATTTTTTGGGTGCTGTGTATCACAATTGGAGGACATCGGCACGCGACCGGAACTTCTGGCGAGAGACATTGCGGCAGGCCAAGACCGGAAACCGGTTGTAGCGCCGAAAGAGAGAGAGAGAGAATCACAAATAAAAGCGAGATAAATCATAAAAATAAAATAAAACAAATATTTATCTCGCTTTTATTTGTGATTCTCTCTCTCTCTCTTTCGGCGCTACAACCGGTTTCCGGTCTTGGCCTGCCGCAATGTCTCTCGCCAGAGGTTCCGGTCGCGTGCCGATGTCCTCCAATTGTGATACACAGCACCCAAAAAATTATTTTTTCCTTTTTAGTGCATTTTTTAGTACATTTTTTTAAAATAAAAGCTTTTTTTTAAAAATATATTTTTTTTTCTAGCATTTATTTCATTAACGAACTTAGCCTCGCATTTTACGATAAACGGATCTGTGCAAAATTTCAAGTCTGTAGCTCAATCCGTGCGCCCGCAATCCGCACCACAGACAGACGGACGGACAGACGGACGAACAGACGGACGGACAGACAGACGGACAGACGGACGGACAGACGGACGGACAGACGGACGGACAGACGGATGGACAGACGGACGGACAGACGGACGGGCAGACAGACAGACGGACGGACATGGAAAATTCAATTTTTTTTATCATTCTAAACACACTGGTGTAATTCATTTTTTTGTGCGATGACAGGATCTTGGCGTTACAAACGGTAAGGCAAAGTTAATATACCCTTTGGTTTCACCATACGGGTATAAAGATATAAATTTCATTTGAAAATGTACCATAGTTAATAATTTGAGAAGATTGCAATTTAATAGGAAAAGTATTAAAAAAAATCAAATTCCAGAAATGGGACTAAAAGTTAGTCCAGTAATTTTAACCGTGTACGAGACAGTCAATTTTTTGTACTGACTTCCAAACAAAAGGGGAACTCATGCTAAAAATAGGAAAATTTCCCAAAATTATAGGAATAATTCCTTATTTTTAGGGAATCATTGCAGAAGAGTGCACTGTCTCGTATATCTCTGTTTGGATTTATTTCCGTATAAAAAATGCAAAACTGTGAAAAATGTGAAATTAAGTCTTCCGCCGCGCCGTGAGAAATTGTGGAAAGTAATTAAATTATTATCTATTGACATTGACAAAACGGAAAAGTGTCACCGCAAAATATGCTACAACCGCAATGTTAAAGAAATCCTTTAATTCTAAGAGTATTTAATTATAAAAGCGGCACTTGGTTTTTTGCATAAATTTCCTTCGATATAATTTTTTTTTTGTTCATTAATCAAATCGTATGCGGAATGAATACAAAACTTCTAAAAAAGCGGGCAATAACACAAATTTTTATGAATGAAATTGAGGTAATCGTACGCCGCCGGTTTGGGGCCATATTTCTACTCTACACACACTAATTGCTAGTAATTAATTTCAATAATTCATTCGGGGCAATTAAGTCTCTCTCCTATTCAGAGGAGGCGTTAGGGCAGCAAAACAAGCCGGCAATTTGCAGCCAATGCCAGACAGCCGGCAAACGTTTGGGATAGCGCCTAAGCCTAATTCCTTAACCTAACCGTATTGTCCGTTGTCCGGACATTTCCGAAACCCTAAATTACATATTACAGATTTCAAAAGTTTCTTCGATTTCATTCATAAAATTTCGATTTGTCTTAAGGAATACCGTCAACCGATTGTATTTTGATGATTTTTTTTTCGCCATACATTTGAGTTTGTCTTCAATAGATATTTTCGTATTTTTTTCTGATGCCTGAAAAAAGGTTCTTTCTGAGAGGTGCCATGTATTTTTTGATCGCAATATTAAACTCTAGCCACCATTGACTATGTTTTGAGCTAGTCGCAAGATGTATAGAGATAGGCTTCGTGATATGCGTAGATAGGTTGAATTCAAAATTGGAGGATGACTTTCCGAGTCATCAAGACGAACGAACGAGACTTGGACTTGTTACCATCTTTTATTTTTCGTGTACCTGAGAAAGATAATTACAGAGCGCTATTCTGTCTTTTTGTCTTTGAAAGTTTTGCTGTGTTTCCTCGGATTTCATTCCCGTCCGTCGGTGTTGCCTGTATGATTGGAACATTGAAACCGAATGAAACTTGTTCGCCGTGTATACAACTAGGTATCCGCAGCAAATCTACAATTATGAGGCGACTTTAGCAGCGAAACAACGAAAACCGCTAGGGAAAGGTGAAAAAATCAAAAGAAATATTATTTAAAACCAAGCTGTGCTAGGAAAAAGACATCTACATTCATGCGGCGGTGTCTCTATCATCCGGAAGACATCCAGCTCGGAACATCACAATATTTTACTCAGGTAAGATCTGAACTAAAAGTACAAAATGTATCACAAGATGCCAACAGGTATACAAATTAAGGAACATCAAAGGAATACTCGTATGAAAAACATGAATTTAAACTGAAAAAAAAACTTGAAACAAACTGAAACACTTCTAACAGCTCGAAAAAACCTTCACAAAATTGCGGATGTATCGAATGTATTGCGTGTATCTTCAAGAAAAATAAAACCCCATGAAAAGCGGCTGGAGCTCCTCAAGTCCGACTGTCATGCAACGTGTCATATTTGATGAAAATTGGGCCGACGGGAAAACCAAACGGATGTCTGAAAAGTCGCTTTAGAACAAGTTCTGCTAAAAAGTTTAGGTTACAGGCAAGGACAACATTTTGAGAAAAATTTGCAATCCTTGAACCGAAACTGCTTATCCCAGGAGATCATGAGGATTTCACGTAAAAGGTAAACTTCTGAACCGTTGGCTGAAAAATCGAGGTCCAGCTGCGATCTAAGGGATGAATGGGTCCGGCGAAGGTGGTAAATTAGTCGTAATTACTACTATGGATGGTATCGTGAATCTAGTTTTATTGCATGCCAGATAGCAGATGGATTCAAACACAGGTCTATGTGTGTGGCATTCGATCAGACCCACATCAGTTTCCACGTCAATTTTAAGATTCCAAGAGTCAAAACTTATGTCAATTGCGGATGTTTGACTATGCGCCGGTGTCTTGGGATTTTTTGTTTGTTTTGTTATAACTTTGTGGAGAAAAATTATTTTTAATTGGGTGCAAATGTGAAATGTGAGTCATAATAACGTTGGATAGTAAGATTGAATTTTGAGTACTTACACGCATGTATTCGCATGTATTAAATTCTAATCCGAAATTGTATTAAGATTTCGTCAATATAATTTTTGGATTGCAACATCCTTCAGGATTTTTTGCTGTCTATCAAAGATACAAATTTGATAAATGTTTGATATAAATTTGATAACAAGTTTTGGTGTTGTTTTGACATTTTACACCAACCAAATATTGATATAAATTTGCGAGCTGATATAAATTTGGTGCAAACAAATTGTTAAACAAAATTTATTCATATAAATCCTTAAATTATTTCCCGTATACAGTTTGGATGCTTTGATTTTACTTGAGAAAAAATACCAGTTAAAAGAAATCTGGAAAAATTAGTTTGAAGTGATCTAACTTTAGGCTGACTATATTTATTTTTGTGAATCGCGGACAAGTTGAGCGGGGATGGAGAACGATGGCTGAATTGGAACAACTTTTATATAACTGAAAGAAGAAAAAGCTGCGCTGCAAAAAACTGAGATATATTGATCAATGGTAGTTTCTTTTAGAAAGAAAACACAATTTTTCTTGGACTAAAATCAAGAAATCAAATCCGGGTAAAAACATTTGAAAAATATGAGCCGCAGGTCAAAGTATTCTATCAAGTGCGACGCTATTGTTTAAATTAAAAGCAACATAATATCGAGAGAAAAATAATTCTTTTTTCATACTTTTCTACGTTCCATAAATATTTGTAACTGAAATAGCGGAAATTCAAAAACAAATAACATTAAATTGTGCCGCAGTCAAAAATTATTGGTTCGATCATAAAAAAAATGGCGTACTGCGTTTTCCATTGATCACAACTGATATATTTACATATGTAAATGTTATGATATGGATTTTTCGCGACGTTTTGAGACATTCGAAAGTTCGCTGCGTCTAATTCGGACCCTAAAAAGGGCAAAACATGGTGACAAACATCTCTGGCAAATGTTAGGATATATTTGACCTTAGGATTAACTTTTTTTTGAATAATTTCTGTCTATATACATTTTTTTAATAAAATGTTTGCCTGCGGTGCAATTTTTGTTGCATGCCAAAGAACTAAGATGTTCTTTTTATTTAGATAATCACAAACAAAAACTGAGATAAATCTTCCTTTTTGTAATCAGTCTTTCCAAATTTCGAAGTCCAACGATATTTATGTTGGACGCGAAATACAGATTTTGCCACAGATTTTGCAACGATGCATAAATATCGGGCGCCAAATACAGATTTTTGCCCAGTCGAAGCTTTGCTTGGCACAGCCCTGCAAGAAACTATGAAGATAAATCTCGAGAACAAATAAAGATAAAGAATAACTGTAAAAGTTTAAGTCATTGAAACTAGTGTTTTATTGAATTTATCTCCTGATAATGCTAATGATGCTAAAAAAAACTATGATTTTTTTTTGACCTCATATTTTTTTTTTATTATTATTAATTTTTCTTCTCACTTAATCGAAATAAATTCCAAAATCAGCCTAAATATTATAGCAACAGAATTTCCATTTTCACATACCTACAAGAATATTTATTGAAAGTTTTAGTCCTTCCGAAAATTCAGCATATCCTGTTCCGAAATTTTAAAACCACATTGAGAAATAATTTTCGTTGGAAAACTATGGAACCATTACTTATGCTGTGGTTTACCGAACGGAAACCACAAACAAAGGGAAAACTTTCTGCTTAGAAAATTTTACAACATCGCTTCTATCATTATTAACTGGATGTGTGGAAATGGGGAAAATCTCTTGGGACTTGCGAACAGAACACACGAGAAGGAGTTTCTGCTGCAAATCGCAATAGAAAATGCAGAAACGGCCGGAAACCGATCCTTTTGCAATTGGACGTAAGCGAAAAAGAACAAGGGACACCTTAAGGCTTTTTTTCTGTAATATGGTTTGCGTGACTGGTTAACATTCTCGGATTTTCTCACAGCCTTCCCCCATCCAATAATTTGAACTGAAATATAACTGCATTTGGAATTTGTATCCTTGCTCTAATCCTAATAAACTTTTCATTATTTACCATGTTTCTCGTTCACAATTGCACTCCTTTTTCATTTTTCATAGGTACTACGTAAATAAAGGGTTCTCCTGAGGTAAAACTCTGTGGCCATCACAGAAAAAGTGCAAAAAAATCCTTTTTTTTTCCGCCACCGCATTTTTTATTTGATGGTTGTGGTAGACTGACTGCTGTTAATCACGCGTTTCTGTTTGATTTGTTCCATGAACTGGCTTAGGATATTTTGCAATATTTTGAAGTGAACGGAATTTCTCTAATATTTTGTGGCGTCTGGTGTTCAAACTGATTCATTAGATCCGTTTTGCGCAAAACCATCCCAATTCCTTCCGTTCTTTGGCATTTTAACAAACATTTTTTGTAAAAATACATTAAAAGGGAATATGAATTGTCTGCCTAAAACAAATACAATGAAATCTAAAGGATGTGAAGAATTTCAATATTTTATTGGGTTTTCGCACGCAACCAAATTTTAAAAAGTCGATTAAAAGTGCTAAAAGAGTTTTTTTGTTTTATTTTAATAGCTATTTGGGATGGTGAAAGTTAGAAGTTGCAAAAACTTTAATTTGTGGCTAAAAACAGTTTTTCGCCAAAATTCTAGTAAACGAAGAAAAAAAAAACCTTACGACGCCGCTCGGAGTATAAATATTTTCGTGCCAAATCTAATGGACTGTTCTGTAAAACAAACTTTCAAAAAAAATCTTTAAAAATATGTTGGTATATTTTAACTAAATTTAAGTTATTGCGGGTACAATAAACTAGAAGCTGTAAGTACACGGTTAAAAAATTTAAGGATTTATATAACCAAATTTTTGTTTGCCCAGATCTTTTACACCAATTTTTTTTATTAACTCGAGTATTTTTATCGACATTTGGTGTAAAATGTCAAATCAACACCAAATATTTTTATAAAATTTCCACCAAATTTTTACATTTGATATCAAACGTCGACAAAAACATGCTGATATGTTGATAGAAGTTAGGTGTAAAAGATTTTGATAAACAAAAATTTGTCATATAAATCCTTAAATTTGTAACCGTGTAGGTTTATCAAATTTATTTTAATTCTTGATATGCTAAAAAAAATTTTTAAAACCAGTAACATATTAATGCCGACGTACATTTGTCTTCCCGTCGCGGCGACTTTTATTCCTCAAAATGCCTTTCCGACGTACACGCTTCTTCACTTTTCAGTAGAAAAACTTGTGTACAACAAGCGATCGCTCATGTGTGTGTGGTTCTCATGTATGTGTTGTATTTCCAGTAATTCCCTTACTAGCTAGCACTGAGGCAACATCAATTGCCAAAATAGAAACCGCCAACAATAGCAGAATAATTCTTTCCCACCTACACTCAGAAAAATGACCAGGTCAACTTTTTGTCAGGTTAACTCTGACCTTACAGAGGTGTCTGTAAGCCAGCTAGCGGTCAGAGTTAACCTATCTAAGGTCAACTCGTGCAGCTCCGAATGCCATACTTCACCTGCTGGTGGCTTAATTTCAGAATTTCTCCGACCACAGGTCAACTCAGTTTTACTTGCCCACATGCAAGCGAACGTGCGCCTGCCCGAGGCCAATTACGCCGTATGTAGGTCGTCGACTTAGCCTCAATTTTTGTGAGTGCACATGCATACTGACGTGCTATACGAGCGACTTCGTTTGTGTGCGTAAAAGAAGACGTGAAGAACACTTTTCGAGTGGCGATTTTTCTCCCCTTATCGCATTCGTTTCTTTCCTACACTTTGGTGAGGCTGAGGCATGCTAAAGACTGAAAGTTGCCTCGTGTACGTCCTCGCTAGGAATCAGCAAAGTAAAGTCACAAAAAAAAAAACTGTTAAATATGGCATTGTAAAATTTCTTGACAAATTTTTTAAAAATACGGCATAAGGTGAAATGCTTTAAGAAAAATTAGCCGCAGGCTAAAAACTTCATTGTTCAAAGTAAAATTTAATTTTAATTTTGTTGAAAATTTATTGATTGTGCGATTTTCATTCAAACCCTGCATTTTATTACTCTTCTAAATTTATCAACAAAAAAAAAACACAGCTTAGTCCACTTAACGGTGAGATGATATTTTTCTTACATAATCCAAACTCCTATGTTGAATATAAGTTGTTGTAATGTTGAGTTTTTTTACAAAAACATTTAAATGTGTTTCCCCCGGACTATAACCCGCAGAAGTTCAAGGAGAATATAAACCGACATTTACTAATATTGCATGTGTTTACTAATTCTTTATCGCATTGGTAATTAATGTTTGTTAATTTATGTTCATTTGTTCTTAATTTACTTAGAAATACTTATTATTAAAACCCGTTCATTCACTTTAGAAAAAAAATATTAAAATTTGATCCTACTTAGCTTTTGATGTAATTTAATATTGTAAAAATCAGTTTTCATTAGTAGAAAAAAGAAATTTGAAGAAATCGGACTAAGATTTTTAAAAGCGTTGGCAATTGGCCAAATAAATTCAATTTAAACAAAAATAAGTTTTTCATTGAAGCCTAAGGAATTGCCGCGCTATACAAACTTAGTGAAACAATAATAGGGGTCTATGGAACGATAACAGCTTTCGAATGCAGTCAAAATGCGTTAAGGTTTATTGGTAGAAGTCGATTTTACAAATTTTCGTTACACACATATGCACGAACACAAACACACACAGACATGTTGCAAACTCATCGAACAAAGTCGATGGGTATATGTTCCGGGGACGTGAGAAGCTCCGTTGTGATTTCGATTTTTGAAGTGATTTTAATACCTTTCTTATATGAAACATAGATTTCTTTGCATAAATTCTGGGATTTCTTAAAATTTGACAAATACTTTATTGCTATTTTTTGAATTTTTTGAATTTTTTTATAAAGGGTGATCCAATTGCATGTACTTTTTCCAATAGGGTTGTTTTACAGTTCTTATGTGTCAACTGGCTTGTCTATATGACGTTTGTGTCCAGTATTCAGTGCAATTTCATCATGAATAGACTTACGTGTGAACAACGTTTACTAATTTGTGGAAACTTTTTTCCAAAATCAGTGCTCAGTTAGGAATTTTTATAGAGCTGTTCGACCACATTTTGGTCGTCCTAATCGTCCCACTGAACGCACTATTCGTGAAAACCAAATTTCGAACTAATTTTACACTATTAGACATTCATCCATCAACCAGAGTGCGTACAGCCCGTAGTAATGAGAATATTGCTGCAGTAGCATTATCGGACCGTATTTCTTTAAAAATGCGGAAGCAGTGCGTGTTACTGTCAATGAAGCTCGCTACAAGCGATTTTTGTTGCCAAAAATTCAAGATATTGGTGTAGCTGACTTGTGGTTTCAACAGGACGGCGCTACATGTCATACAGCTAACGATACAATCGGTTTATTGAGGGAAACGTTCGATGAAAACATCATCTCAAGAAATGGTCCTGTTAATTGGCCACCGAGATCTTGTGATCTGACACCATTGGAATACTTTCTATGGGGATATGTGAAATCTCTTGTTTACGTCGATAAACCCGGAATGATTACAGCTTTGGAAGCAAACATAACCCGTGCTATTCGCGGAATACCGACCGATATGCTTGAAAGAGTGGTCGTAAATTGGACCCACAGAATGGACCATTTAAGAGTTAGTCGTGGGCAACATTTGAAGGAAATTATATTTAAACATTAAATGGCATACACCAAACTAACAACTTAAATAAAGATTTTCCTCAATATATTAATTACTATGTGTTTTATTTAAAAAAATAAAATAGGAAGCTCTTATTGGATCACCCTTTATAAGGAGTCAAAGTCATCATGAAATTTGTTGTTGCCAGGCTTTTCGTGTTCGGGATTGAAACAAAATAAATATGATCAGCCTATTCATATATCAAGAATGCTCGTTAAGAATATATTTATATTGGAAATGTGCAAGAATTCATTGTAATTTCTTCAAAATTCTAAAATAACAAAACTTAAATTGCAGCTATCAATATCAATCATCACACAAATCAAAAATCACTTAACAGGCATTTATGAATTTTCACACGTTCACAACAAAATTCTAGAAAATTATCGTAAAAACTCGAAATTGATAAAAATTGATCTGATTTAGATCGATTTATAGGAAAAAATAAAATAAAAGAATTACTTAATTCCCATAACTTATTCCTCATTATACTCATATTACTCTCAATTGGAAAATGATTTTATCCGGACACGTGCTGGATAGCATAAACAACATCAGTTTGCCTGTGATCTCAATTTACAGAAAATCTGTTCACCAAGAAACACTTTAGCACGGTCGATCATCATCAAAATCAATAATCGATTAAACAATTATCAAATTGCGCAAAAGACTGTAATTTCATGATCGAAGAAAATCATTATAATTCGCATCCACTTTAGATCAATTTAAAGAAAATAATAATAAAAAAAATCCTTTCCACGTACGTAACAAAAACCATCAGCTACAGATTTTTTCTTTATATTATCTTTTTCAAAAAAAAAAATTAGTAACATAAGACGATATGTATATCTACACTCGCATACACATGTATTTTGTAAAAAAAAAAGGAAAAGATCAAGTGAGTTACTCGCAAAACTTAGCACATCCTTAAATCTTATGTAAAATTCTATTAATAACAAAGTCAAGTTTCATCAAGCGTTTTCCCATTGACGATCGTGCTATGTCAGATACACATCCAATATTTTTAAGATATCCACTTTTAAAGCCAATATAAACTGGTAAACCCCTTCAAAGATAGTCGAGCTGGAATCCCTCACGATTCCGATATACTTTCCAGACTTGAATTTCTGATCGAGTTTCGATTAAAATCTCTAATTTGCAATAAATCATCGATTCGGTCTGATGAAGTACGCCTAGCGATTGATTTGATTGATTGATATTGATCCACCTTGCATAAAAATATAAAACGATCCAAGGTGCAGACTGCAAAATCTGAGACTATCTCGGCCCGAACACTTCATCCCCATTTTCAGTGATCTTGACCTTTTTTTCGAGTGTTTCCAGTTTCTTAAGTTGTCCAGATCAAAGGCTGGACCAGAGATTGATTAGCACGATAAATCACAGCTATGACAGTTTCCTAATTTGTTGATCATGAAAATATTCAAAAAATTCATTTTTTTATGATTTTATTAAATGCTTTTCGATCGAAGTGATGGCGTAACTCCCCAAATGAAACACATCCAGACATCATGTTTCGATTTTGAGGGATGGATCTCTTAGGAAAGTCCTGCTAAAGTGTGGGTCGCTGATAGCCACAAAATTTTTATCAAGCGAATGGTCAAAGTTAGCCAAAAGGCAGAATACCAACTCAAAGAACATCTCAAAGGATGGGGAAGAATTTATAATTTTCATTGATTTAGGACTTGATAAGAAAACTCATAACTCTTGACTGAATTTCAAAATCAGAGCCGTTTGCCTTATGTTTGATGTGATTTGTGGCGAGTTGTATACGTTTCAGACCCATCATGTCTGGATAAAATTCATAAATACTAAAACTCCTAAGTATGCCGAATAGATTTCTTCCATGAAATACACAAAAATATGTAAAACAGAGATATTTTTGTGTGAAAATGAATAAACATTTAAACTATACTCGTAAATGTCTGCAAAACTGTATCAGACGGTGGGATCTTAATGTTTTCCTTGCAGTTTTACGATTACAACGCGATGTGGAAAAATATTCTTTTTGCTATGGAAATTTGTATGCAAATTTGAGTCCATATGATGGACGCTTTTGACATTTATGGGAGGGTGGCGATAATAAATTGCATTCACTGTACGAATTCCTATGATAAATCAAAATTTTTTCGGATTATTTTCGTAATATGACTTTATTTGAAAATGCATTTTTCCTTCATATCCGAAGACATTATTTTATGATAATTAAATAATAAATTTTTATTTATTAAAATTATATAATTTTTTTCTAGCTTAAAAACTTTTTTATTCAATCAATTACTAGCTTGCATACCCGTCGTTGCCGGGTTAAGTTTTTTGTCTAAGTTTTAGAATACGAAGAACACCGGAAAGAACTTAAAAACTTTTTAATGGGTCTATGTTGGGGCTGGACCTCCAACGAACATCTATGCCAAATTTCAGGCCAATCGGTTCAGTAGTTTCCCCACGAAAGAGTAACATAGAAGGAAAACTAAGTTTCGAAATCACTTTACCCCCTCCCCTTACTCCCCCCACCCCTCGCGCTGCTTTTCCGTATGCCTATGTTGGAACCAGAACTACCACAGATACTCATGCCAAATTTCAAGTCAATCGGTTCAGCCGTTTTTGCGTGAAAGAGGAACAGACAGACAGACAGACAGACGGACAGACAGCCACCAACTCATTTTTATATATTAGTATGATGATAAGTTATTTTTATTTGGTTTTGCATCAAAAAAAAATTTGTAATGCTATTCAGAATAGCAATTATAAAAATGTGTACCTATGTTGTCTAAAATATCATATTGGAAAACTATTCTTAAAAATCACTAAACAAAATTATTTAATCATACTAATATACTAATATATAAAAATGAGTTGGTGTCTGTCTGTCTGTCTGTGTGTCTGTCTGTCTGTCTGTCTGTCTGTCTGTCTGTCTGTTCCTCTTTCACGCAAAAACGGCTGAACCGATTGACTTGAAATTTGGCATGAGTGTCTTCTGGCATGAGTGTAGTTCTGGTTCCAACATAGGCATACGGAAAATTAGCGCGAGGGGTGGGGGGAGTAAGGGGAGAGAGTAAAGTGATTTCGAAACTTAGTTTTTGCGCTATGTTACTCTTTAGCGTGGAAACTACTCAACCGATTTGGCATAGATGTTCGTCGGGGTCCAGCCCCAACATAGACCCATTACAAAGTAGCCCGAGAGGTGGGGAGAGTAAGGCGAGGGGGTAAAGTCATCTTGAAACTTAGTTTTTGCGCTATGTTACTCTTTCGCGGGGAAACTACTGAACCGATTGGCCCGAAATTTGGCATAGATGTTCGTCGGGGATCTAGTCCCAACATAGACCCTTAAAAGTTTTTAAGTTCTTTCCGGTTTTCTTCGTATTCTAAAACTTAGACAAAAAACTTAACCCGGCAACGACGGGTATGCAAGCTAGTCTATTATATTAAAGACTTCGTGTCTGTCAGCAGTCTGTCTGTTTGTCTGTTCGCTTACAACTAGAGATCTACTGAACCGATTTTTTTGAAACTTTCAGGATTTAAAAATTATTTATATCCTTGTTTTGCAGCGGGGCCCAACCAGGAACTTTCTCTACAACTTTCTCTTTGGGACGACCAAAATCGGTCAACCCAGTAAAAAGTTAGGCGTGAACATACATTAAAAAAATATATATATATTCAGGTATACATATTCGAATTGAGAACCTTTTCCTTTTTGGAAGTCGGTTAAAAAAATGATTTAAAACTCTGACTGCGTGACTCCCAAAACCTCCAATTGAGACTTTTTCCGGAAAATCTGAGGAAAATAATAATCACGTTATCCTTACAGGACCTTCCGTTGTCGTTACAAGGACGAAGTAATGAAGTTGGCGAAAATTAATTTTCATAGGTTTTATGGTCCACAAATATAAGCTTCCAACGATTTGAAAATAGATTTAGCGACAAGTAATTTTTCTAATAAATGTATAAAAAAAAGTCTTAAAATATTTAAATTTTGTTAAAATATTTGTCGAAACTTTTTTATTTATATATTTATTGTTATAATGCATAATATTTAACTGAAATCTACAATACAAAGAATGGAAGAGGATAAATTTGATCACTTCAGACATCTAAGAGTGTAAAAATTTTCAGCCTTCTTAGTGTGATCGGATTTTTTGACCGGATTCAAGAAAAATAAATCCTGCCGATTCAGATTTTTCTATTAGCAGCACCGCGTTTAATCCGCATGTAAATTTTTTGCAGAATAGGTGGTATACACTGGGTTAAAAAAAATCGTACCTTTAAAACATAATTTTCTCCCACTTCAATTATTCTGTAAATGATGAACGAGAAATTAATTACTTACGACTATATCAAATTTTTTGATAAATTGTTTTTGAAGAACAGATAAATGTTAATACTGTTGTATATCAAAAAAAAATATTTGAACACTTTTTTTAAATTTCAAATTATCATAATTCATATTCTAATTGGATATTTTCAAAGTCCAAAAACTTTACAGTTTCAGTCAAAAGATACCAAAACTTTGGTCAACTTATTTTTAAGTTTTGGTGTTTTAAAGGCTATTAGATTAAAAAAATCAATTCCTCAATAAAAAAACGTGAGTTCTTATTACGATTGAAAGCAATTTGAAGCAAATACGAGCACATTAAAAAGTTTTGTAAATTAGTTAAGTAAAGTTTGTTAAAAGTTCAGAACAAAATTAATATACTTATAGAAAGAAATCCACACTTTCTTTGTTTAAAAACAACCAAGTTTCAAGATTCATTTTTTTCGTGTCTCGGAATTCTTGAAATATTCATGAGAAAACTAGAAATTTAGATATTTTTTTACTCCTCGTAGGTATGTTGTACATATGAAGTTCACTTACAACGGGACTAAATAAAAAATTCATTAAAGTTGAACAAGTAAAATTCGAATTGAGACATACGAGTATACAAGCAACCACGCTGACCGAAACCATCATTGCCAAACTCAATTTCTTTCCATACATTTTTACTTATTTGCCTACAGTTTTGATGGATCTATTTCTAAGGTACGCACATTAAAGACGACGGAGTCCAAATTGTGAATAAGTAAACAGAATAAAAGTAAATATGTAATGACTGCGGCTCCTGAAATGCCGAGGGAGAGAAATTTATAACAATAACACAATAAGGGAAAAGCCGTCTAAGGGAAGGGAAATTCAAAGTTACATGACGTGACCCACATGTCATGAGCCATTCATTGTTAATGGAATTGGACAAGTAGACGGGCGAACCGACAACTAGGGGTAGAAACGCACATCCTTATAGCGTGCAATTCACCACAAAATAAAGAATGAAGTCCTCGAAGGCATACACGGAAGGGCATTGGCTGGTTCGTCCAACAGTTGTATATCCTTGGCATGCAGAGGTGACGTGCAGGAAACTGAGAGTATCTAACAGATGGGTGAGTCCTTATAGCGTTTGTTTTTTTTCTTCTTCACCCTCAAACTGTTATATAAGGGATGGATGAGCGACCGCACCCTTGCCTTTTTGGCTTATCTTGAATATCCGGTGACCTAACCTCAAACGGTCCAATAATCGTAGAGTGTTTTCACAACAAATGCTCAAGTTCTCGTGATGCAGTCTTATATTTAGACTACGAGCATTACTGGCGCATCGTTAAATGCTGGAATAACAAAATGGTGGTCGCTCCCACGCCTTTCGACTGAAAACCTGAAATATAAAATATAGCTAAGATATATGGCGAGTTCGTAACGAGAAAATCGACTCGCAAAGTCTTCGTCCGGGCACCACAACAGCGAGTCAATAAGAAAAACGTGAGATCTTCTGGCAACAAAGATCAATGGAAAGGTGCAATCGACGCCACCAACTTATGTCTGACCTGTACGAGAACGATATCCAGATCGAGATGTTCGTACATATAGAGATATACCCAATAAAAATTAAAGAGTTAAGATATATTGCAATTATATGGCAGAAAAAGATTCAAGCGCATCCACAGGCATCGAATATCTGTGTGAATTATGGGCTACATTAGTCTCTTGATCTCCGTCAAAATGGCGATTTACAAAATGTGAATACCAGCAATAAACATGAATGAATGATATTTTCGATTTGGTGGGTACGAAATATTATAGCAATTTATTTGTTGTATGTACAGTGAATACGAGTTCGCCAAGCAAATTTATTGCAAAATATTTTCTTTTTTTTTTGAATTTTTGAGATGGTAAACGACTTTTTTATAAACATATTTTTTTTCGTAAAATTATAAAAGTGACGGAACTACTAAAAAACGAATGAATAGCAGATTTTTAAAAGAGTAACCCGAACTTGAATAATTTTTGAACAAAATCAAAATGAACGTTGAAAATTTTCGCGTTGGGAGCTTTTTCGTTAACCCTTTCTCGGACACCACTTTTTAGAGTGCGCTACCCAGAATGTCACACATTTTGGTGTTCGGGAAATCACAAAAATGTAAAAAAAACAATTCCAGGAAAAGTTTCTCTTTTGGTAGATTTATATCGACGCTACGACAATATTGTGCAATTCTGAAGGGACACTAAAAACACACAATCCATATATGGTAAACTCATATATTTCGTGACGGCTATAACCGTCATAATTTTATTAGCAAAACAATATTTGGCGTGTATACACGTCATGTCCCACCAGTAACATGACGTGTGTATTGTCCATTAAAGGGTTAAAGAAATTTTATTTATTTTTTAAAAATTTCACCTGCGGAGCTTTTTTTTCAGAAGTTTTGGAAAAACCTGATAATTTATCAACCAAAGTTGGAGAAAGTAGTCACAGATTCTTTTATAACTTTAAAAACGGGATCGCGGAAGAAAAAGGGTTGGGAAATACTGCTCTATAGTTTTCATATGACATACATATGATATCTCTACAGCTCTCGAAGGGCCTGGGCCTCTTCAATTGAGATTTTATAACAATTTCTCCCTGCTTCGCACCTACAGTTTTACATGGATTGCGAACCATGAATGAATTGTCAACATTTGTAAGGTTTTTACGTTACAACCCATCAGAGGAAAAGCAGAGGAAAATTTATCTTCGATACATTTTATCTAATGCTAAAAATAATATTTTTAAAATACATTTTTCTGTCTGCGAGTTTTTTCTGCGAGTTTTTTCAATTTACTGAAAACATCCTGAAAAATGTTATGTCCGCAACCTGGAAGTTCTCCCAAAAAAAACCTGCGAAAACGAACCCTTAGATAAAACAAGGTTTTGAATCATTCGCACATCATCTTCCCCATGACTCCCTTCTTTGTTATCTCCTAGACTGCAGAAACAATTTTGACAGAGTTTTCAATTTTACCCAACCCTGAAATTCGGTGGTTTTAGCGAAGAGCCGCAGCCGACTTAAGATGCAAGGACAAAAACCGAATAAAACGAGAGAACTTTTATGCACAGGCAAGCTTCAAATTTCCCTAAGGACCCATTTACATTTGCGATTTTTCCTTGATCTTCTCGGCGAATTTTAATCAGAATTTATTCTTTGAATTTTATTCATCTATCGCAGAATAAATTCACTAAGCAAAAGTTGTCAAAATTTTAATTTGTTTTATATGAAAAAACTCGAGTTCCGACGTTTTTCAGGGTTAAATTTCTGAATTTTGAGTCGTAGTGTAAACGGTTGTGCAACTTGAATTTAGTGTTGGAGAATAGAATAATGTCGAAGAACAGAATTCGCGGAATAAATTGTCAGGTGTAAACGATCCCTAAGCGAACATAGCTCAAAACAAATTACTCTAAAGTTTTAGTCCTATTGGAATTTCTCGGCTTATAAGGTCTGTAAAAACAACAAAATTATATTATTTTTGCGGATGTTTTCACATCCAAATTTCCCCCCAACAGGTCAGACATGTCTGCCCTGAAAACCCATCAGGAGCCTGTTTCTGGTATGGAAAGCTGGCTCACCGTCATCAGAGCCTGCTTTGCCAGCTTCCACGCAGGCTTACAGGATTTTGATAGAGTAAAACTCGATTCATTAAACATATAAAAACGTATTTTAACACATAAATTTAAAAGATTTAAAATTTAAAAAGTTTAAATTACAAAATTAAAAGTCTGATGATTTCGCAACTTTCTCAGAAAATTAAAACTTTTGAAACCTAAAATTTCGCGGAAAATATATATCTTATACACCAAGTTATGTGAATTTCGAAACCATTTTACTACAAGAAATAACCATTCGTACATCTAAAACAAGAATAAAATAAATCTTGTGAATTTCTAGTTTTGCTTTATTTTGTTTTACAATCGATCAGAACATTTGACAAGGACACATTTTGCACGACTCATTCGATTTTCTTGGGATCCCACTAAAAAAATGATCATACGATCACGATTTCTTATACCAAACTACCAATTAGATACATCACATCTCATGGCTGTTACTGCTGAAATTTAAATTGCACCGCCCGATTGGTACTGCGCAACATAAATAGATGGTTATGTAGATAAATCGTAATGCAATTGATCAAAATACCAATGACGGTTTAACTATAATCTAAGATATGGCACCTCCGTCTTTATATCTATCTAACTTAATATAGCTAAAGATATTTGTTTCTTTTCGGTAATTTTTCTTCTCAGTTTTTTATTTTTCTTTTTGAATTTTCCCCATCGATAATTCGATAGCAAACGATTGAATGCGCATTACAAAAGTGTAAAAATATATGCATTTTATAAGTAAAGTGATTTTTTAATACCACCTTTTGTTCAATCCGATGGCGGGTATCGAATTCAAGAAAATGCATTCTGCTTGATTTCAATCGAATGTGATGCAACAACTATTTACTGGTAAAACGAAATCTATCTTATAGAATTAAATGTTTCTTTCTTTTGTTTCAGCCATTTTAATTTTTATACAAGTTTGGAATTGATGTATTTCCTCTTTTCAGTTTCAGTATTTTCAGAAGATTTAAAGGTGATTGAGAGAACTTCAACTTCATTTTATAACCGCCTGGCTGTTTTAGGTGGAGAGCATGAACGAATCGATTGGATTTATTGAATCGTTGCGATTGGAAGGCTGGATATGTCGAAAGTTTCTAATTCATATGATGATGAAGTGTTACATGTCGTGTCAGAAAGGTCAAACAGATGAAATATATTAATTTCCTGACTGTGAGATATTATATAACTTTTACATAACATTCACGGTTAGAATTTTTTTCGCCACCATTTTCAAGTTAATTCAATAACAAAAACATAACAAAAGCTATAATTGCGGGTTGATTTAAGTGAACGGCGAACAGTTGTATCAAAAAACTACTTTGAAGTCAAACTTTTCAATAAGATTTTTTTAAATTTATTCCAATCGGATGTAGAATCATATCCTAAATAACTTTTGTTCTTGCACTTTTTTGATAAGATGCACCATTTTTCAAATATTCGCAAAAAACGCTTTCGTTCTTATGGGGGGAGTGGTCCATTTTTGTCCATTAACGAACTTAACTTAGTCGTCTTCGCACAACACAAGGAAAGGAACGAAAAACGAATCTGCGTAAAATTTCAAGTCTCTAGCTCAATCTGTGCGCCCACAATCCGCACCACAGACCGACAGACGGACAAACGGACGGACGAACAGACTGACAAACCTTCTAAACTACTATCTTCTGTAATTCTTAGTGGGTTTGGATCCAGTTTTCACCATTAGAGACGTCAACCCCTATCTTCTGCAAGTCTGGAGGGATTTGGAGCAGGATTGCACCATTAGAGAAGTCAGCTCTCTGGAAAAATTTTCGCCCACTAATACCTACCTCCCTTTTTCCTGTAAACCCCCTGACCTGCTATCTCCTGGAATTAGGATAGGATTTGGAAAGTTTTCATCCACTGGAAAAGTCAGATCCAAGGCCGGGGGGCCGAGTTGATCCAGGGGCGCAGCGTATATTATTGTATAATTTAGGGTATAATAGAATAAATAGACCGACAGACGGACAGACGGATGGACGAACATGCAAAATTCACTTTTTTTATCATTATAAACACACTGGTGTAATTCATTTTTGTGTGTGATAACGGGATCTTGGCGTTACAAATGGTAAGGCAAATTTAATATACCCTTTGGTTTCACCATACGGGTATAAACATATGAAAAACTACAATTGCCAGGCAACCGTAAAACACCCTATAAGTTAACATTATAAGTTTCAAGGAGTAGTACAAATTAAAGGACTTTTTTCTGATTTAATTGAACTATAAGTACTTTATGTAGACACTAGTTTATATTGTTTTTGTATATTTGATCAAATAATTTTTTTTTCGTCTTATGTTATAAGGAAACTTCAAAAACTACAATAATATGGAAAAGCCAAAACCAAATTTCTTACCTTTTGAAACTAAATACTCGAAAATTTGTTACAAAATACTTGTAGATAATAACAAACTTCTAATACAGTATTCGAGATGGAATTAATCATGAGATTTACATGGAATCGAATCATCATCCGTTTATAGTCGTCTGATTACATAGTTATAGCTGACAACGTAATTAAATATCGTTTCTCGAACGGATTTCTCGATTCCTTGATCCTCTATGAGTTATCCAAGAGCGCTATTGCCTCATCTTAATTGCAACCAATTAAGGAGTATATCAAATAATGCACACAACAAATTGCAGTTCTCATGCCCTTTAAAAATCCCTTTTGCATCCTCCGCATCCCCCGCCACTTTAAATGCTTGCACTGTTTGTGAGTTTTCTTCCCTTTTTGATTCTCAGACACCAAATAGCTATAAATTAACCAAGTGTTACCCAATTTCTTGTGCAAAAAATTTCTTTGAGGGACCCCAGAAAAAAAGCCACTTGATATCAGATACCATAGGAGTTCTGCAATATTGCCCCAACATAATCCTTGACACTGAAAAATTTTTTTTGTGTATTGTATATTTGGCGGCATTTTCATATAGGTACTCTCAACTTGTATACATATTTCTATAAGTTATATTTATTTTAATCCATGACTATCTCATGTGTCCAGCATATTGTACATAAATTTCTGTCTTGGATGAGCCAACATTATCGTTATAAGAAAAGGAAACACATGTGATCACCTTGTGTCCGATATACAAGATTTTATACTTTGCGAAGAAAACACTTAATGATATGTTGTGGTATCGAAGATGGATGTGCCAAAATATGTTTACACAGAAAACATTCAGACACGTAAATCTACAATGTCGAGATATACAAAATAATACTGCAATTTAAAATTTCCGTCTATCTGTCGTCTACGAAGATATATAAAAATTATCCTTTTCAGTTTCGCTATATGGAATAAACATTGAATTTTTGCGGATGGCGGTTTGATCTCCGCCAACAATCCGGGTTGTACGACTTTTTGAAACCATACGCGCCAGGCTTGATCTACAATATCAATTTTTTAAATGTTTGGAGTTTTCTGTTTGAATACAGATTATCCACAAGGAATGTTTTTATTTTTCATTTGTGTTTTAAATGTTTTTATTTTTTATTTGCTTTATGGCCCTAGAACAATAATAGTCTCAAAATTGAGCTTAGAATGGTAAATGGGAATTTTCCGTTGGTAAAAGAGAGAGACAAATATAATTATTAGAAGAGACCGTCACGATAAACTTCAGAACAAAATTGTACTAAAAATAGACACAAGTTCTCGAATGTAAGACCAAGTGCGTGGAAAATTTACGTTAGCCAATGTAAATTCGTGTTCTTAACTTTTAAGACCAAACTTTGACATTAATTTTTGAGCGAACAAACGCATAGAAAAATTTAATATCCTTCTCAATTCGCCTAATATTCCGTAAACAATAAAACATATTATTATGACAAAAAGTTCAAATTTTAAATTTAGTGATATTTGATTTTTAAATTTAACGCCCTTTGCTCGAAAAATGTTTTCGGTATAACTTTTCGATTCAATTGTGTAAGCAGAGTAAATACAATCAGGAGTGGGATACGTTATCGTAACGTAACGAAATAACGATTTTACGGTTTTTTCCTCAAATTGCGTTATAATGTTAAAGAAATATAATTCTGTTACAATAACGAAAAACGTAACGAAAATCGAAAAATAATTTCGTTATTTATTTATTTTCTTTTATTTTATGTTTTATTATTTTTTTGTAAAATGTTCCACAAAAGTTCATCAAGTACAACCCCACAGACCTTACCACCTGCATCAAAAATAATTAAAAATGTTGAGGTAGTATTTTTAAACATATTTTGATTCTAAATCAGACTTTGTTTTCACCAGATTCACTCTATTTCTGTAGATACGAAAAAGAAAAAAATATTTTTTTTGGTATCTCCGGAAGTAGAGTGAATCTGGCGAAAGTAAAGTGCGACTCAGAATCAGCGACGTTAAAATAGCCTAAAATTCAATATCTTTGATATTGTCACAAAAAATGTCGTTCTTGTTGGGCAAATTTTTTGAATGAACAAAACTTTTGTACGATTTTTTTTCCTTTTAATTTTTTTATTGAGTTTTTAACTTTATTTTTTTTTATTATATCATATAGGAGTATATTAGATTTCGTATACCGTTTGTAACGCATCGAACCAATCATTGGGCACAAAAATGAACTACACCTGCGTAATGACAAAAGATTTTGATTTGCGCATGCTCGTCCGTCTGTGAACACCCTAACTTTCGAAAGGATTGAGCTAGAGACTTGAAATTGTGTAAAGTTACGTTTCTCGTGAATGGTTATGCCAAGTTTTTGAATGGGCGAAATTGGACCATTCCTTCCCCTCTCTCATACAAATGGATTTGTTTTCATAAAAATTTTGTCTGCCTTCATAAAGAGTATTTGATGATTGCTGCCTGGCAATTGTAGCTTTCCTTATGTTTTTGTTTTGCGAAACGTTTTCGAAAAAATTAAATAAAACTATGGAAAAGGACTGGGGAAATTTAACCTATTCCGGACTACGATCTAATTTTCAACTCTTGTATAAACGGAATTTTCTCCAAAATATTTTTTTCCACTATGTATTGTACAATGCACAAGACTGTTTTTTTAAATCGGTGAAAACAATTCATTTTCAATTCCTAATTTACATGGCCTCGAAATTTTCCGTTCCAAACCATCAATATCTTTTCTCCTAATTCTATAGTAGATTTTTTCAAATTTTTCCGCACTTCAAAAAGTCCATTTACTACAATAATTACGAAAGAAAACACAAAAGACAGATATTTTGCACTAAAACCTAATTTCACGTTAAATTTATATCCCACCGGATCGTTTTTAATAATAAAAATAGTGAATTTTTTATGTTAACTTTGTAACATGGCTGGTCGCATAGAGTCTGTCTGACATTTTGAAAAAGAAGGAGAACACCCCCCAAAGTCCATGTTCAGCGAAGAAAATTATAGGTCTTTGAAAGCCGAAACGAATGGCTTGCAAGAACTTCATGATTTTCTTTTATTTTTCTGCAAAGTTTTTTCTCCTTTTTGTTACTTTTAGATCGAAATGTGGTTTCGCCCAACGTCGGTCGGTCGCCGTCTTGAACTCCAAAGAAATCGCTTTCGGATCCATCCGCCATCATTCGAACAACCGAAATCACAAAACCTCATGCACATGGATTGGAACCACACATTTTTAATGTTGCTATTTTCCAGTTGTCGTACTCCATTCCTTGCTTTTGTTGGATTTTAGCCATTGTTGAAGGGATTTTTGCATGATTTTCACGTTATCCGCCATACAAGAAGACACGGAAAAGCCAGTCAACGTCAAATCGAACGATCGTGATTTGCAACGCTGTTAAAATTGTGTGTTGGCGGCGCAGTCAAGATGGGATCACTCGATGCATGTCTAAAAAAATAAGATATTTTTATTTCGTTTTCGATTTTTATACACAACTATTTTTATACAAAAGAAATACTTGAATTCTGCCGTTTTAAACAGCTTCAGAAAAAAAAAATTAAAAAGAAAGAAAAACGAATAGAAATATGCTCCAACTTTGTATGCTTACAAAAATATGCGTCGGCGCTTGAGTGGCATTTGCTGAAAATTATTAGAATTTAACTCGTTTTTTTTTGTTTTTGGTTTTTTATTCAAAAAATATATGATTTTGAGATCTAAATCGTATTTTTTTCGACCTTTGAATTTATTCAATTATATTAAAAGCCCATCTTTAATAAATATATAAAACAAGATTTCAAATATCATTAAGCTGTTTTCGTGAAAAATCTCGACTTCTTAATTTTGCCGTTTTTTCCGACTTCTTAATTCCTTGAGCACACCACAGTCGATTATAGTCAAATGACAAAAATGTTTATGCCAGATTGTGTAAAATATTTCTTAAACATAAGAAAAGCTATACAATTGCCAGGGGCCAATCGTGAAATACTCTATATGATGTCAGACAAAATATTTATTAAAAAAAATCTATTTGTGGAAAGAGAGGGGGAAAGGGATGGTCCGATTGGATTTTAATCTATCGAACAGTTATGTGAAATCATATTCTAATCACATTTCATCTTTATAAATTTTTCAATACGACTAACCGTTTTCGAGAAAATACAAAAAAAAAGTAAACAATTTGTATGGGGGAGGAGGGAAAGAATGGTCTAACTGGATTTTGACGTATAGATAAGTTATGTAAAATCATATTCTAAACATATTTCGTCTTCATAGATTTGTTTATACGATGCACAGTTGTCGAGAAAATAAGAAAAAAGTATTCCATTTGTATGGGAGAGAGAGGAAGCAGTGGTTCGATTGGATTTTGATGTATGGATGAGTTATGTAAAATCCTATTCTAAATACATTCAACCTTAATAATTTTTTCAATACGACTCACTGTTTTCGAGAAAATTGCAAAAAACTATTTCATTTGTATAGGGCAGGGATGAAGGTATGGTCCGTTTTTCCCGCTCAAGACCTTAGCCTTGCCATTTACGAGAAACGCAACTATACAAAATTTCAAGGTTCTAGCTCAATCCTTTCGAAAGTTATGGTGTTCATAGATTGTTAGGATGACAAAAACTAGGCGCGATGAATAAAACATAACAGTCCTAGATCAATCCTAGATAGAAATCGGTTTATTTGTTATATTACATTACCAGGGTATAGATGTAGTTTCCAATATCGTGCGCCGGTCCGGTTCACTCCTGTAAATAAACAAAAACAACACGTAAGTCTAAAAGACTTAGTGAGGGCTTACAGCTACCCGTCTCTACCTCGGACAGACCAAAAAGGATACGACGAACGTGTCTCTTCCTTCTGGACCTCAGATGACAGGATAGTCAGCGACACACGCCGACAAGCGACACACGCTCAAGCGAACGACACACGTTCACCGTCATCTTATCCATCAACACAACAAACTGACGGACATAATGCAATCCCAACTATCCAATACTACCCTTCTCGGGATCATCCCCAAAACACAACAATAATAATATTAAGCTAACTAACTACACTACAGAATAAATAACCATAAGCACTCACTCGTTTTGCAATCCGGGTTCGTCACAGCGGTCAGCCTTCACTATTCTGACTTGATCACCACGGTATGCGATTCAAAGTAAGTACGAGTAAGTCATACAGCAAAACCTTAATTATATGAAATAATTACCCCAATCCGTAATAAGATGGACAAACAGACGAGCGGACATGCGGAAATCAAAATCATTTGTCATCCCTAACACTCTGGTTTAGTTCATTTTTGTGTCCGATGATTGGTTCGATGCGTTACAAATGGTATACTAAATCTAATATACTCCTATATATACATATATATATCATATAGAGTATAAAAACTACTGCATCTAGAGCTTTTACCAGCATATCCGGCGCCAAAATGGGACGATTCTATCAACTTTTTGTGGAAATCCGTTAATCGGAAGAACCAAAATAGCAGCTTTGTAAAAATCGCAATTTCCTATTTCGCAAACTTACTCCACAACTATGCGATTTCAGTAGTTTTATGCGTGAAAAAGTTGCAGATAATAAAATTTTCTTCACTTCATCTTTACTAGAACTCGATATCTCAAACCTTTATCGAAATATATATTTTGCAATTTAAAAAAAACAGTTTTTTGTTATTATCTCGAAAATTAATGGGTTTTCGGTGATTCGATGTATGAGATAAATTGAAGGGAATGTTATGCGATACAATTCTGTTCTTTACACTTATTTGCTATCTTTTACCAACTATAAAACGATTTAAAAAAGTGCACAATAAAACGGTCTAAACAAAATTACAAATTTAGCTCAGATTCAAACCAGTTAGCGAGCCTTCATAAGTTTATCGAAACTGCATTACCGGCAAGATATTTTATCCAATAGATGGCACTGTAGGTACTTAAATTTGAAGATTTTTTTTAAATGGTGTAGCGTTTTTTTTTGCCTATATTATGAGAAAATACTATTTTGTTAAATAATGATTTGCTTATCAAATTAAGGTTTTTGTTTAAAATTTAACTAGAAAATCGTTAGAGAATTTTTAGCTGTCTTTTAAACTTAGTAATAAAAAGCTAGATAAAAATTACAGCGTATTTTTAAGACAACCAGATAAGGATATAGAAGTGACCCAAGGTGTATCAACTAGAGAGGTGGAGTACTCCCGTCCACTACTATCAAATATTGCATGTGTGACGTCACAACCGCAAACAGAATCGATGGTGCCTGTGGTTTCTTATGGGAGATTTATCCGATTACTTAGATCTGTGATGTTAATATATTTTTTTTTGTTTAGATGTTTTAATATAACGTACAAATATATCGAATTAAAGAGTATATACTATATGTATATACCTATATATTTGTACGTATATCTATATATATAAAAACGGAAGTTTGTTGGTTGGTTGGTTTGTTGGTTTGAGATTACAAAACTCAAGAACTACTGGACCGATTTTTACGCGGTTTTTTGCAAAATGATCTGTGTTGCCAGGAGCAGGTTTTTAGCTATGTAGATTTTTAAAATTCGAAACGGAAGGTCCTGTAAGGATAATGAAAATATCCTTTTTCCCATTTTTCTCCGGAAAAATTGCATTATAGGGTTTTTGGGGTCGCAGATCACGAATCCGGTATTAGATTTTCAAAATTCCAAACCGGAAGGTCCTATAAGGATAATGAAAATATCCTTTTTCCCTTTTTTCCCCGGAAAAATCGGCATAAGGGGGTTTTTGGGGTCGCTGAATCCGAATCTGTCATTAAAAAGTCTGTAAGGATAACGGAAGGTCCTGTAAGGATAACGTGATTATCCTTTTCTCCAAATTTTCCGGAAAACAATCTATTCTGGGGGTTTTTGGGGTCGCTGAATACGATTCTCAAGTTAAAAAGCCTGTAAGGACATCTCAAATGTAAGGATATATATTCGAAGACTAAAAAGAACAAAATAAAAAAAAATTAAAAAATTTTTTTTAAAAAAAAGCTTTTATTAAAAAAGAATGCACTAAAAAGAAAAAAATAATTTTCTGGACGCTGTGTATCACAAATATAAAAGCTTTTTAAAAGCGAGATAAATGTTTATTTTATTGTTTTATGCTTTATCTCGCTTTTTAAAAGCTTTTATATTTGGACGAAGTAGTGAAAATATTGTATTGTCATCGGACTTATATAAGTGTGCAAAATTTCAAGTCAATCGGACAAGTGGAAGTGGGTCAAAATTGGGTTGCAAGATTTGATCTGACAGACAGACAAACAGACAGACACGAAGGCAAGCTAAATAAAAGCTTTTAAAAAAGTTTCGATAGCTTGCACTTATTTCAATAAATGAAATGAAATACCTATACTTACTTCCTCGTCTCAAAATTTGTTTAATTTTTTTGTTCAAAAGCTTCGATTTTAACTCATTTTCAAAAGCACTGCTATCAAAGTGCAGTGAGCATAACACTAAACCTGCGTTATCTTTTTTAATTGAAATTCCGCAAAATCGTAACCATTTTACCCTTAACTCTTTATTTTTAGGAAACTGGTGGAAAGTTATTTTTGCTGGGCATTTATTTCCCCTAACGCTTTGACATTTTGGCAAAGCACACTTTCTACTCACCATCGAAATCGTTTGGTGTTTGATACTGCCGAGATAAACTTATATTCATCGGTGCACTCAGAGCGCGGTTGTTACGTCACAGCACACTCACACTGGCGCTTGGTGTGTACGATACAAACGGGAGTACTCCACCTCTCTAGTTGATACACCTTGGAAGTGACCAAAGAAGTGTATATTTATTTATTTTTCAGTATAAGGTATTCATTTGATATTCCCATTTTCAATTTTTTATGTTCTTTAAGGAAACTTTTTTTAAATATGTACAATTATATTATTTTTTAATCTTAATAAAAAAAATAATTAAACGGTTGAAATTTTATTTTGGAAAAATACTTTATTATACTACGTATAAGAGAATAAAAAGAAAACCAATTTGCCCGATTTTCTTTAGATTTTAACACTTTTTTCGGCAAATTATTAAGATTAGTTCGATTTAATAATTTTTAACTATCGATTTAATAGTGCACAAAAACCAACTTAAGACCTGTAAGACGCAGAGAAATGTTATTTCCGAAATCAGAAGAATTTGTGCGTTCGATTGTTGCTCTCTACATGGTGGATCATCATCATCATCCTCGGCACTACAGCTCTCGAATCGCCTGGGCCTCCTCAATTGAGATTTCATAACAATTTCTTTCCTGCTTCGCACCTACAGTTGTACATTGATTGCCAACCATGGATGAATTACAACATTTGTAAGGTTTTTACGTTGCAACCAATCAACAGCAGAGAATCTAGACCGATGATGTCGATAACACCAAGCGGCAACTATCACTACTCATTTCGTAAAGCAAGTTGAGTGGACTTGAATCCCAGCGTGCCACAATCGGGAATTTAACCACCAACCTCCGGAATACGAGCCAAGTACTTTACTACTTGGACTACGTTGGACTATATAATGGATGTTCACTGTATCTTTTGAACCCCTCAACGGAGAACATTGAAACAAATTGAAGACGTGGGTGCAAAAACCAGATAACTCCACTTTTCAATATTTTTCAGGAGGTGGAAAAAAGTGTTTATTAATTACTTGTGCATTCTGTATTATATGAAAGATACCTCCAAAATAAATACAATAGCTGTATTATGCGCATGCAAATTCTGATTTTAGCCCCAAGCGATGGAAAATATGTTTTTTATATATTTATAATTGATGAAATACGCAATTTCTGTTAAAAGTGGAGTTATCTGGTTTTTGCACCCACGTCTTTAATTGCGTTAAGTTGCTTACGATGGCGTGGATGTTTTTAGCTATCAGGAATTCCTCTAACCTCAGACCTACCCTCCTGATATCTCATAAACCAGGTAACGGGTTTTTATGGAGTTGTCAAGAATAAATAGTGGACACTTTAGAAATCTTATGACACCATGTATTAAAAATAAGATTTTTATATAACTTTTCCAAACATCAAAATCCAATCAGACCGCTCTTTCCCCCTACTCCCATACAAATGGATTTTTTTAAATAAACATTTTCTTTGTCCTCATATAGAGTATTTGACGATTGGCCACTGACAATTGTGGTTTTTTTTTTTGTTTGAATATAAAGTCAATATTTATTCAAAAATCCCGGTCAGAATAAAATTAGAAAACCAGATTTATTTTTCTTAGAACCTGTTTACATTAGGACTCATTTTGAGGTGGCACGTCTTTCGCTCCGGCCAAGTGATGGTGAGGGACGCAGTGGGGAGGGAGACCAAAAAGAGCGAACAAAATTTAGATTCACTTAAAATTTTCAGTCGCAAACCGGTTTGAGTCTGGTTGTTGAGACCTGTATAGGGATTCTGAGGGAACTGTCGATAATTATCGACAAGCGACTTATGTGCACATATTCAACTTTCTTTTAATTGTGTTGGTGGATACAGCACACTAATGCAGGTTTGACTTCCAATGCGATTTCCTTCACTCGGGTAAAACTAATGGTTTGACGTCTGGAAATCTATTCCACATTTCCAACGTTTTTATCGACATTTCCAATGGATATCACTTGCTTTATGAGGTAGTGATAACAGTGCATTTGCGTAGAAGTTTAGCGCATGCAAAACACCAAGAGCAGGCCATATTAAAATTTGATTAGGCATGTGCGGAGTCAACATTTCAATGATTTCCACTGCTAGTGCCTGTGGAAGCCCATTTATTTCTATAAACCTCACAAACACATAAATATCGCAAAAGGATCTGACGCGTCCCGTAGATTTCGCCTCATTATTCGCATTTGATTCCTCCTAAGGTAATAATAAACGGATACTGCGGAATTCATTGTCTTTGGTAAATTATTAAAAACACTATCTAAAGTTTTTCGCGGTACTTTTCGTTGTCCACTTCTCTCACATTTGCGGCTGTCAAATCGAGAATTTTTGGGTTACTTATTAACTTGCAACTTATAAATTCAATTCAATTCAATTATTTATTGATGCTATAGTATTAAGTATAAATTCAGTACAAACTTAATAGCAATGATAAAGTGGTAAAATTCAGTCAAGAAATTCTATATGACAAATTTAATATAATGAGAATGTATTTACACCCATACCATTAGCATTGCAACTTATAAAATTCACATCGGGCAGGTAAAAAATTCTTCATCGCTGCGGATCTTTAAGAAAATTTCCTAACTTTAAAAAAATTCCCTCTTTTCGACATTCCACTGGCGATAAGTTTCGATTATGCTCAGAATCGGTGTACTGTTTCGGTTAGTTCTGTTGATGAAACCGGTTTAGCGAATGAAGATGAAGCGAACCGTGTGCACACGACAGAGAAATTAGGAATGACGTGCCGCCTCAAAATGAGTCCTAATGTAAACACAGTCCATGATACCATTTTCAACGATCAGCCGACAAAACTTCCTGGGTGAATTGGCTGAGCGATGTGAAATAAAGCTTTTGAGCGAATTGCTTTCGCGAATATTATGCAAAAGGGCACGTTTAGACCGGTGCCAAGCTAGCAGTTTTTTCAATGTAGCTTCGGTATAAATGCGTTCTACTCCAGTAATGCCTGCTAAATTAGCAGCGGTATTTTGACACTGCTAACTCTTGGCGCTGACATATAGTTGCAAAATTAATTTGTTTTTGTAAATTAAATTTTTATTTTAACCTTTTTTGGCTTTCTGGATTATATTTCTGCCTTTTATAATCCTTTGTGCCCTTTTCATAGTATTGACTGCAAAAATTGTACATAAACACAAATAATTGACAGTCCAAGCAATATACACTTCTAGTTTAGCACCGCTAAATTGCCAGTGTCAAGTTAGCTCGGTCTAAACGCGTCCAATTCAAGAAAAAGATTCACAACTAAATTCTTTCCTTTTCTTCACCTGGCAAAAGCTTGTAATAGTCTCTGTACAGTAGAACTGAACTGAAATGAAGCAAACAATCTCAACGAGCAAAAACATTTTGGAGACTGAAAGCTCTCTAGGTTTGGTTTCATATAACAAGATTTTCTTCGAGCGTTGGTTGGTTAGTAGGGCCTCCAAATCACAAGAAAATTTTTAAATCACAAATTTTTAACAATTTTTGGTAGTTTTGAAAGAAAATAACAAGTTTTGGTTGTTTTTAAAGAAAACCACAAGTTTTCCAGATTTCAGCAACTTTCATATAATTATTAACAATTTTTCTACTTAATTACAAAAAGCATTATGTTAAAAAGTCTAAAAAAAATTTTTGTGCCAGTGAAAATGTTGCGTACAAAAAACCTCCAAGGAATATTGTACCATAACCTGAGAATCATAATTCTTTTTTTTTTGATTCTCAAATCAAAATTAGTCACAATTGGCAATACTCCACAATTTTGGTGTTTTCGTTGAACTGCAGTGGGTTTACACACCCGTAAAATGGATCCATCCAAGCTTACATTTTGCGCCTTAATGCCCTCACCTGTTCGTATCAAGATCAGTAAATTTTTTAACAATTCTTTGTAAAAAATTTTAACAATTTTTTCAACAATTTTTTACAATCAGGGAATTCACAGTCGTCTTTTAAATTGCGGGTAAATTTACCGCTCGGTAATTAAGTCAAATTTAACAGATTTTTACCGAGACGGTAACTTGGTTCATGGAAAAATTAATTACCAGATTCGGTAATTGTAGACATGCCTTGAGTCGTGTTTTTCGGCCCGGGTATTCGGTATCAAGAATCAACCGCGGGTGGTGCTAGTAATGTTTTTAGTTGTCAAATTTTCTCGCTGGTTATTTCATCGGACTGCAATTTTTTTCAATTTTGATAGCCTTTGCCACAATAGAAATTCAAAAGAATACATCAAACATGGATTTAAAGGTATGTGACATATTTTACAATCAAATTCGCAGTTCACGATTTGGTCACGTGAATACCCTCAATATTTTTTACAATATTTTTTTTAACAATTTAACATCAATTTTTAGATATATTTTTCAACAATTTTTGGAGGCTCTAATTATCTGTATATGTTCTAAACTGAAAGGGATTTCTTAAATTTTATTCAATAAATTTTAAAAAAATTCGGTTAATTAATATAATTTTTCCGTGTTGAATCATATCTCTTACATCAAATTCAATTAGATTTTTTTTGAAAAAACAAGAACATAAACATTAACCTCAATAATTTAAGGCTATACGTAAATAAAATCAAGTGGTTTTCTTGAATGGGTCTTTTCAATATGAAATTACTTCGATTTTGTAATTAACTTCTTTTCATTAATATACAAGCCACCTAAAAAACAAACTTATCGCTGAAATAATACAACTGGAAAATCACTTTCGGACCAAGATCTTAACTTGGCAACAAAAAAAAATATAAGAAAAGCTACAATTGCCAAGTGCCAATCGTCAATACTCTATATGATGACAGACGACATGTTTATTTAAAGAAAATCCATTTGTATAGGAAAGGGGGATATATAAGTGATCCGATTGGATTTTGATGTATGGAACGGCTACACTCAGAGAAAAGATAGTAAATTTTAATGGGGAATCTTGAATATTACTAAAATAATTAATTTCAATTACAGTAGTCCCTCCAACTGCGCGGTAGATACGTTCCACAAAAAGACCGCGCAAACCGAAACCGCGCACTGTGAACCCTACTCTGTATGAAATTTTGGGGTTAGGAACATGTTTTTTAAACGAAAATTATAAAAAAAACGCGCAGCTACGAAATTTTTACCGCGCTGTTCGAAATTTTTGTATTAAAAACTTAACCGCGCAGTTGCGAAACCGCGCAGTTAGAAACCGCGCAGTTGGAGGGATTACTGTATAAAAATAGTCAAAACCGATAATTTTTTTATGAAATTTAATTGCTTAGTAGTAAAATTTTCTATTTTGTAGTTAAATTGACAATTTTTTCAATTGAAATTAACTATTTTGTAATTGGAACTAACTATTTTAGTGATAGTCCCGATTTCCCATCACAAAGTAGTTAGATTTACTAATTCTTTTTCTTCGCGTGTATGTAAAATCATATGCTCGTTTTGTCTTTATAAAATTTTCAATTCGATGTAATGTTTTCGAGAAAAGTGCAAAAAACTGTTTCGTTTGTAGGGCGAGAGGGGAAGCAATGGTCCGAGAACTTAGCCTTCCTTTGCTACCGTAAACAATTTCAAGTCTCTAGCTCTTCAATTTTGTGTCGGACGATTGGTTGAATGCGTTACAAATGGTATATAAAGTCTAATATACGGCTATATAATTCTCATATAGAGTATAAAAATACTCTAGAAATGTGATTTGAATTTGCCATTTTACGTGGACGTCAATGTTAATATTGAATTACTTCACTAAATCTAAAAGTACAAAGTAAATATCTCACGCTATTCAGCTATTCACCATATATAAATAAATTAATAATACTATACTAGAAATGATTGCTAGAAAAGGTTCAAAAATCTAGAATGCTAAAATGAAAATGAATAAAAAGAAATATGGAACCACGCAATATAATTCTTGGCGGGAGTAATAAAAAAAAATACTCGTAGATTGTAAATGATAAGCAGTCATCGAGAGGTTCTTAGGTAAGTTACCAGGGAATTACAGTGAAAAATTAATCATTGAGGGAAATTCATAAGAAATTGTGGCACAATAACACAATAATAAATAATCACCGAGAATTTATTGTGTGTGCATTCTAAAATCACATTTCCCAACCAAGGCGATGAGAACTTTTCTAAATCGAACTAATAAATATTTATTATGATTCCGTCAACTTCTGCTGTATCATCGCGTCCGCAATATTATAATGATTATGACCAACGCAATAGGTGTTTTGTGGAATGGCATCTCACCGGGTTGTGTTCAAACAATGAATCACTTCAAAATATTTAAAAAGGGTTTTTTTTTCGATTCATCGCAAATAATCATAACTTTTCCATACTCGCAACAAAAAAAAAAACGTCCCTCTAACCAATCAAAATCCATTCTTAAAGCATTTAATCCATCGTTGACTTCATTTTCATTGAAATAAATCAAAAGATTTTAAGTTGAGTGCCCTAATGACCCACAGCAATATCAAATGGCATCAATTATTTCAATTCTTCTGTCTGGATTGAATTCATGGCGCAGTGAGTGAAATGAAGTCAACTTTGCACCGAAATTGATTCATTCAGTAGTTTTGGCTCGTGTCCACACAATGTTTTGTTCTTTTATGCTATATTTATGTTTCAGGTATTTTAAAGCTATGCTTATGTATTACATAATAATATCCGATCCAAAACATAACTAACTTTTCATGCCGCCTGCCTATCCGATCCTATCCAATGGATGAGATTTAAGTGGCAACTAACTGCATACTTACAAATTATTACACATTATTTGTACTCTGCCAGTTATCCATTCATTCACATATCATAATCATGCTTAATTTTCATTAAATTACTAAAATTACTCGATCAAACATTTATGCTATTAAGAATAAGTCGAAAAGCATTTGCGGTTATAAATAGCACTCATTATTTGTGTAATTTTAACAACGGAGAGTAAAATTGATATTTTTTTTTGTTATATTAAGTATTTGCCTTGTAAGTTCAAGAGGATTGGATCAGTAAGTCAACGGCTCAATGGTTCAGTAAATCAGGCCAATTACAATTAGGCACTTCTGCCCTATATTCGATTAAATTGTTGAAATGGCCTTGGAGACTTTTTAAATCGAAATAAAAACGTTAAATAAGGATTTGATGGATTTTTCATAATTAGAATACAGTAGAATCCCGATAATTCGACGAATTAGCGGGATATACGAATTATCGGAGTACGAATTATCGGGATTCTACTGTATTTATAAAAATTTTGGTTTTCAGGGTATCCATGAAACTACATGAGATGCGTATTTGCATATCTTTCCGCAGAACGTTTCATTGACGCACACTGAAAATAATTTGTAAAAATCGATAAGTTGTTCGGCAGTCTTCTCTCACCAGCCACGAAATTAGAAGTTGAAAATGCCGAGAGTTAGTGAAAAATTAAAATTACTTAAAATATTGGACAAATGGCACAAAGAAATTCTTTTTGTAGCAGCTGAATTCAACAATTTTCCAAAAAATATTTGTATTTGACGTTTGCGTAATTTTACGAGGTGTTTCATCATCATCAGCATCCTCGGCGCTACGGCTCTTGAAGTGCCTGACAATTTTTTCCGTGCTTCGCACCGACAGTTTCTACATGGATTGCGAACCATGGATGAATTACAACATTTGTGAGGTTTTTACGTTGCAACCCATCAACAGCAGAGGCCGTGATAGCAATCTAGACCGATGATGTAGTTAACACCAAGCAACAACTGTCAGTGCTCATTTCGTAAAACAAGTTGAATTCAACAGCGTGCGACAGTCGGGAATTGAACCACCGACCTCCGGAATACGAGCCAAGTACTTTACCACTTGGACTACGCTGGACCTTACGAGGTGTTTACACACCAAAATCGTCGCGTAAATTTACGAGGGTCGCGAGATTTTCCATACAAATTTTGACAGTGCATAAGTGTTTCGGGGACTGGAAGAAGCGCTGGCATAAGTGTATAATCTAATTGGAACTATTTTTAAGGGGACAACATTGATATAGACGAAAAAATAAAATTCTTTCAAAAACCGAAAATTCCCGTTATTTTTTTAACACACCTGGTATAATAAACATAACAAAAGCTATAATTGCCAATCTGGCAATCATTGGAGACCCGTATGGTGATATTCGTATCAAAATTCGAACAGTTGTATCAAAATTCCACTTTGAAGTCAACCTTTCCAATAAGATTTTTTTAAAACTTGTTCCAATCAAATTTTGATGTATGGCAGTTTTAGGTAAAATCGTATCCTAAACAACTTTTGTTCTTGCACTTTTTTGATAAGATGCACCGTTTTTAAGATATTCGCAAAATACGATTTCATTCGTATGGGGGGAGTGGTCCATTTTTGCCCATTAACGAACTTAGCCTCGCATTTTACGAAAAACTGATCTGCCCGAAATTTCAAGTCTCTAGCTCAATCCGTCCGCCCGCAATCCGCGCCACGGACGGACAGACGGACGGACAGACGGACAGATGAACAGACGGACGGACAGACGGACGGACGGACGGGCAGACGGACAGACAGACGGACAGACAGACGGACAGACAGACGGACAGACAGACGGACGGACATGCAAAAATTAATTATTTTTATCATTCTAAACACACTGGTGTAATTCATTTTTGTGTGTGATGACGGGATTTTGGCGTTACAAACGGTAAGGCAAAGTTAGTATACCCTTTCGTTTCACCATACGGGTATAGAAAGCCAAATACCACTGACTCATCACAATATCTCCCGAACTACTAAACCAATTACCATGAAATTTTGCACAAAGATTAATCTTACCTCATGTGTTCTCGAAAAGAAATGGATTTCTAAAATTCGAATTGGAAGGTTCTGTAAGGATAACGCAAATATCCTTTTGCCATTTTGCCGGCATTACAAGATTTTCGGGGTCGCTGATCACGAATCTGCGGTTAGAATTTCAAAATTCGAAACAGGAGATCCTGTAGGGGTAATTCAAATATAAGTTTTCCCATTTGTTCTCCAAAAAACTGGCACCCTCGGGCTTTCGGGGTCACTGATTTGGAATCTGGTGTTAGAAATTCAATATTCGTAGTCAAAAACGAGTAGACATAACGATTTTTATACTCTATATGATATATCATATAGTAGTATATTTGATTTAGTATACCATCGAACCAATCATCGAACACAAAAATGAACTACACCAGAGTGTTAGGGATGACAAAAGATTTTGATTACCGCATGCCCGTCCGTCTGTCTGTCTGTTCGTCTGTGAACACCTTAACTTTCGAAAGGATTCAGCTAAAGACTTGAAATGTATAGTTGCGTTTCTCGTAAATGGCAAGGCTAAAGGTGCCGCTCCACATGAGAGTAAATACGCGAGTAACTCTCAAGAACTCTCGAGAGTTACTCGCAGGAAGTTGTCCATTTGAGAGTTAATTTCGGCGATTTTTCTCTTTTCAAGACCAATATTTTAATTTCTTTGACAGCTTACTTTGGCGAGTTCTCGAGAGCTACTAGCGAAAGTCAAACGCCATTCGTATCTGGCGAGCAACTCCCCGAGAGTTCAGTGGGTGTGTGTCGACTAGAGAGTAGAATCACTTTTGACAGCTCTCATAGACGTGTCCATTTGCGAGTACACGCTAACTCGACAACCTACATACGGCGTAATTGGCCTCGGGCAGGCGCCCGTTCGCCTGCATGTGGGCAAGTAAAACTAATGCTACATTTACACGAATGACAAATTTGTCATTTTTTTCTTGTCATTATGTTAATTCCCGTGTAAATGGCATAATTTTTGTAATTTTTTCTGTCAGAAAATGTCAATCTCTCATAAAAGAATGAACTTGTCCATTCTTTTATGCCAGATTGTCATTCGTGCAAACGCAATATTAGTTATGACAAAAGTTGAATACTAAAGTTGTCATAACTAATATTGCGTTTGTACGAATGACAATCTGGCATAAAAGAATGGACAAGTTCATTCTTTTATGAGAGATTGACATTTTCTGACAGAAAAAATTACAAAAATTATGCCATTTACACGGGAATTAACATAATGACAAGAAAAAAATGACAAATTTGTCATTCGTGTAAATGTAGCATAAGTTGATCTGTGGTCGGAGAAATTCTGAAATTAAGCCACCAGCAGGTGAAGTAGGGCATTGGGAGCTGCACGAGTTGACCTTAGATAGGTTAACTCTGACCGCTAGCTAGCTTACAGACACCTCTGTAAGGTCAGAGTTAAGCTGACAAAAAGTTTACCTGTACATTTTTCTGAGTGTAGCTGCTATCGAGAGGCTCTCGCAGGCATTTACTCTCATGGGGAGCAGCACCTTTAGTTCTTGAGCAGGAAAAAAAGGACCATACACGAAGAGAAAAAAAATAGTAAATCTAACTACTTTATAATGGGAAATAGGGACTATCACTAAAATAGTTAATTTTCATTACAAAATAGTTAATTTAAATTGAAAAAATAGTCAATTTAAATAGAAAATAGTAAATTTTACTACTAAGAAGTTAAATTTCTTATAAAAGTTGTCGATTTTGATTATTTTTGTAATTAAAATTAACTATTTTAGTAATAGTCAAGATTTATAATGGGAAATAGGGACTATCACTAAAATAGTTAATTTTCATTACAAAATAGTTAATTTAAATTGAAAAAATAGTCAATTTAAATAGAAAATAGTAAATTTTACTACTAAGAAGTTAAATTTCTTATAAAAGTTGTCGATTTTGATTATTTTTGTAATTAAAATTAACTATTTTAGTAATAGTCAAGATACACCACCATAAAATAGTTAAATTTACTATCTTTTCTCTCGTGTACCTTCCTCCCTGCTTCATACAAATGAAACAGTTTTTTGCAATTTTCTCGAAAACGGTGAGTCATATTGAAAAAATTATTAAGGTTGAATGTGTTTAGAATATGATTTTACATTACTCATCCATACACTAAAATCCAAACGGACCATTACTTTTCCCCTCTCCCAAACAAATGGAATACTTTTTTCCCGTTTTCTCGAAAATTTTGCATAGTATAGAAAAATTTATAAAAATAAAATGTGTTAAGAATATGATTTTACATGACTTATCTACAAATCAAAATAAAGTTGGGCCACTTCTTCTCTCCTACTGCATACAAACTGAATATTTTTTTTTATTTTTTCGAAATCGGTGAGTCGTATTGAAAAATTTTTACAGGAAAAATATATTTAGAATATGATTTTACAAAATCCGTTCCATACATCAAAATGTAATCGGTCCACTCCTTTCGTCCTCTCCTATAGAAATGATTTAAAAAAAAAAAAAACCTTTTGTCTGTCATTATATAGAGTACTAGCAGACCCGTCGTTTGCAGCTAAAAGTTTTTTGTATAAATTTTAGAATGCCAAAAAACCATAAATAACTTAAAAAGTTTTGGGAAAAACGTTATTACAGGACCTTCCGTTTTGAATTTTGTAAATCTAACACCAGATTCGTGATCAGCGACCCCAAAAACCCCATAATGGCAATTTTTCGGGGGAAAAATGGGAAAAAGGATATTTGCGTTATCCTTACAGGACCTTCCGTTTTGAATTTTGAAAATCTAACACCGGATTCGTGATCAGCGACCCCGAAAACCCCCTAATGCAATTTTTTCCCGGGAAAAATGGGAAAAAGGATATTTGCGTTATCCTTACAGGACCTTCCGTTTCTAATTTTGAAAATCTAACTCCGGATTCGTGATCAGCGATCCCGAAAACCCCCGAGTGAAACTTTTAAGCCTTCTATTGAGCAGGATTCATGGCGAAAATCACGGTTTAACAACACCCAAACCCCCTTTTCCCCCCGTTTACCCCCTGAGCGGTAAAATTTCGGAAAACCCCGCCTTAGTGAGCGCCTATGAGTTGGTTGGGACCGACTGTGAAAGTTTCAAGTCTCTAGCTTCAGGGGTTTGGGCTGGGCGTTGATGAGTCAGTCACTCAATCAGTCATTCAGTCAATCAGGTTAAACGATTTTATATATAGAGATTTGACGATTGGCCCCCGGCTATTGCAGCTTTTCTTATGTTTTTAAAAAGGTTTTTTAGTTATTTCTTGGTTTTTTGGTGCAAAAAAACTTATGCAAAAAACTTTAACCCGGCAACGACCAATTCTTTTTGAAATAAAATATAAATAAAGCGATCACTTCAGGCAGTTGAGTTGGGAATTCCCTGAAATTAATAACATAAAAATATCGGAGAATTTGTTATTTGTTTTCGCATTTTATCTAAAGTTACAACCATTTGGGAAGTCCGAATCGAGTGAACAGGTGCCTAATGCTACATTTACACGAATGACAAATTTGTCATTTTTTTCTTGTCATTATGTTAATTCCCGTGTAAATGGCATAATTTTTGTAATTTTTTCTGTCAGAAAATGTCAATCTCTCATAAAAGAATGAACTTGTCCATTCTTTTATGCCAGATTGTCATTCGTGCAAACGCAATATTAGTTATGACAAAAGTTGAATACTAAAGTTGTCATAACTAATATTGCGTTTGCACGAATGACAATCTGGCATAAAAGAATGGACAAGTTCATTCTTTTATGAGAGATTGACATTTTCTGACAGAAAAAATTACAAAAATTATGCCATTTACACGGGAATTAACATAATGACAAGAAAAAAATGACAAATTTGTCATTCGTGTAAATGTAGCATAAGAGTTTGAAAAAAATTACGAAAATTGTTATAATTCGCCAACTCATTGATCATTGATATAATCATTGATCGTTCTTAAACTAAATACTAAATATAGAATTTCTAGTTCTGTCCAAGTGGAAAACACAGCTTAGTAAGCAAAGAATTTCGACCTGCATTTTGTGAGAAACACAAAAAAAATACGCGAATATCATTAAGTACAAGTACAAAATTTCTTGGTCAATATCATAAATATCATTATAATGCAAAACTATGTCACAATTTTGTTGACATTGAAACAAATGAAAACAATAAGCATTCAGATTAATTCTTAAATACTTCTTTAATGAGATTACCCATTTACCATTTACGTTAATATAGTGTATTTTGAGACCTCTTGAAAATGATATTAAAAACCACCTTGACCCAAGTTATTTTCCAGTACTGTTCATTATTGCGCAAGTACAAAATTACTCAAATTGCCTTCAATTTTTTGTACCTTCTAAGTAAATTACCATCACTTCACTAACAATGGAATCTTTCACTAATCTCTAGCACTTATTTAGATTAAAGATGACCAAACATTTCTGATAAGATCGAACCAGCGAAATGGTATAGAATGTTTAACTTGAACCTAACCTACCCCCAATAACAAAAAATTAGCAGTAAAATTGAATTCCACTGATATGAGAAACAAAATATAAACGATCACGATCAAAGATCTTCGGATAATTGCACAGGTTTTTTTTTGTTGAGGATAACAAAGCATAGTTGAGCGTTTTTGCTGAACGTTTTTCTATTTTACAAAAGTTTGACTAGAGGTGCCTAACCTACTCGACTTATGTTGGCTGTAAACACGATCCATTGGTAATCTAGAGGTAATATAGGGTTGGCCTTCGTGCGCGCAACATGTTCGATTGCATGCCGCTTAGTTGGTTGCCATTAGGGCAATTACGATGGAAAAGCACGGGACCTAGAGTTGACCCTTGCGGTAATCATCATCTCTAGAAGATTATTACGTCGAAGGTTAGGGGTTGGTTTAGTAGGTTTCCGTGTTGTGTTGTTTAACGATTCTGACATTGGCCACCACACTTTAAGTATGATTAGCAAAAAAAAAAGGTATATAAGGGATGGCCATTCAAATTTCCGGGAATAAATCATCATTGCATATCCGTTACTTTACCTAATAACAGTAGACCAAGTCTACCTATGAAATTTCCGGTTTTTTTTTTTTGAAAAACTACTCCATCTAATCATTAGAGAATTTCAATCCTGTCCATTTTGGAACTGATGCGACGTCAAAAAAACAAGTAATGCTCATCATCACCGATCATTGTTGGATAAATATAAATCACAAAAAAAAATTTATATCGCGTTTCCAATGGAATAGAATAACATGGCAATATTTGATTGGGATGGAAAATATTTTCAGTTTCATCTCTCCGACTGGCTGACTTATTTGTGATCTTTAAGTGTTTTTCTTATTTTCGTTTACTCACTTTTCAATATATTTTTTCCAACCCGATTCACCGGGACAGAGCAATTGACACAGAGGTACATTTTTATGGTTTTTAGTTAACAAAGTCATTACTTCTGGCTAAATATTTAGCATACTTGGACATTTTCCGTCAATTGAAACAGACTATTGCACTTCAACTTTATCCATAGCAAACGATCCTTTTTCCCATTTGCTGTGCGTTTTCAAAGTCATCGCGCTATGATCTTGCAAGATCGGATCGGGCAGATGTAATAAAAAAAAATGTCCAACTTCAATAAATTGCACAAACGCACGGATCCGTCCAGGTATTTTGAAGCAAGGTAATCCATCGCCATCGTTCACCGTACATTTGATCGTTTTCCACACGAAAAACACACCATATTGGAAGTAACCTGCGTACGTTGCTGAACCAACGATATGTGGGAATTTCCTTCTTAATCCGTCGTACGGCTTTTGGATACCTTCAAGACAAAACTGTATTTGTATAGCGTGCACATCTTGAAAGTTTTTCACTTAATTTTTGCAATACCTGGTCGTCTCAACGCTGGTCACTTTGGTCATGTGGAGCTGCAAAATGCTTTTCATGCGGCATCACATCAAACAGATCGTCAACTGTCCAGGTATGATAAGAATTTCACCGGTGCCTTTGCCACTTTTGTAGATAGGAGAATTTCGCGATCGTTTCTAAAGTCTCACGAGTGCAAGACCTGTCCATAGCGAACGATCCGCCAGTGATCCTCTATAATAAACAGCTTATCGAGGTAGATTCGTAAGGTCGTTTACTTACTTAGCTGAAGATTTCAGGTGTATTTGCTGTGAACATGTCTCTGATGGATCTTTCCCAAGTGAGATCGAGCGGATGTTATATATGGAAACTCTCCCGAATCGGATCAAATCGAATAAAACTACAAGTTTGTTGGATATTAAATGTGACTAATAGATTTATTAAAATGTAAAATACATAAATTCCGATAAAATAGAAATGTTGTTATTGAAAATCTTATAAATCAATTATTTTTGTCAGCTGTATTGATTAAATAATTCTACGCAGTTTTTAGGAATGCCATTATTTAATCGAAGGTCAAATAAGTTATCATGATATTAATAAAACTACACTGAGAGAAATATGAACTAGTAATGATCTTGTAATTTTCAGACTACTACATTTTTTTGTTGTTTTAAGATGAAGTCTTGTAAAATTCGTGTAATGTTGATGCGCGGTAAAGAAAAAAAATCACTTTTTCAAGATTATTTTTTTCTTTCGGAGATGTGTGAAACCCAGCGCGATGATGGAAATATCCCTGGAACATACAGCGCAATTGACTCAATTCAGTGAATCCGCAACATGTGTGTGTATTGTGAGTTTGATTTCTGCCAGAAAGTTTTCATCGGTTTTTTACCTTTTTCGTACCAAAAATCCTATTAAATGCTATTTTGAAAAAAATACTAGTAGGATCAACGAATCGAATTGGATTTATAATAAAAACTGGAATAAGGGCCCGTTCTACGACGTGTAACCGCGGTAAGACAATTTTATAATGTTGAACCTGTGTAGGGCCACCATAGACTATAGTTTAAAAAAAAACTCCAAAAACTCCAACTTAGATTTGTTACTTCTGAAAACCGTCTCTATGGAATATTTGCTTACAGACAAGAGGTGATCCCGATCTTTGTGGGTGAAAACTCTGTAGGGGGACGATCCACTCAGAGACGAAAACCGCGCTCAGGAAATTCGAACTTTTTTATCCGCAAAAAAATTTTAATCTGCACATGGCAGAGACACATTCCGTTTAGGAAAGGGCACAATCTTTAAAAATGGAAGGAATGATTCCTATAAAACGTTGCAATGTCTCCGTTTGAGATATCTTCATTTGAAATTGGGTTCTTCCTATAATTATAGCACCTAGGATTATCCGAATAGGATGGAAATTTTTTTTCATTAAATCCCGGCCCATCTAAAGGGGACATATGAAAATTCGAGTTATCGAATATACGAGATAGGGACGTTCGGTGGGCTTGAAAGTATTCAATCTTGAGTGTTGTACTAGGCAAGTGAAAACTATATAAACCACGAGTTCGCAAACCATATTTGCATAGGAATGAGTTTGCCAGCACTGCCAATACAAAATTTTTTGCAGAATTGAGTGCTACATAATATTGAAGTTACTTCTAAACATAAGAAAAGCTAAAATTGCTAGGGGCCAATCGTCAAATACTCTTTATGATGACAGACAAAATGTTATCTTATGTAAGTTATGTAAAATCATATTCTAAACACATTTCATCTCTATAAATTTTACGCTATGATGGACAGTTTTCGAGAAAACAAGAAAAAATATATTCCATTTGTCTAGCTCACTCCTTTCGAAAGTTATGTTGTTCAAGGACAGACGGACAGACAGAGAGACAGACGGACATACATACGGAAATCAAAATTTTTTGTCATCCCTAAAGGCGCCTCCACACGATCAATGTTACTTGACAATTTTACTTGAATAAATCATGTTTCAAGTAACATTGATCGTTTGGATGCTCTTCAATTTTACGTGTGGGACCAATTTCCATTAATATTACTTGAGGAAAATTTTTCATCAATAATGCTTGTCAAGTAACATTGAACGTGTGGAGGCTCCTTAACACCCTGGTGTGGTTCATTTTTATGTCCGATGATAAATTTGATCCGTTATACAAGGCATACTAAATTTAATATACTCCAATATGTAAATACTAGAATTTGGACCCGGCTTCGCCCGGCTAAAAGCGTGACTGGAAATTAGGTAGCTTAGAGTAGGGCGGTCTTTGCTTTTCTTTAAAGTTTTTTTCCTCGGAAAATGGTTATCAAAAATTAACAAAAAGAGAATAAATTGCAGCATTCGAATTCACTTTACCCCCTCCCCTTACTCCCCCAACCTCTCGGGCTACTTTTTAATGGGTCTATGTTGGGGCTGGACCCCCGACGAACATCTATGCCAAATTTCAGGCCAATCGGTTCAGTAGTTTCCCCGCGAAAAAGTAACATTAGCGCAAAAACTCCCCCCACCCCTCGCTCTAATTTTCCGTTTCCCTATATTGGAACCAGAACTACCACAGACACTCATGCCAAATTTCAAGTCAATCGGTTCAATTCTTCTCTCAACCATATATACATACATAGTAATGATTCCGCGAAAACTCGGACTGATTCAAATATTTATGGAAGCCTATGCTAAAAAAAATTGAGTGAATAGTCCTATAATCTCGAAACTTATAGTTTTTCGGTCAATATTTTTGAATAATATTTGCTTCTCTCGAAATGAATTTCCTATTCATTTGAACCGGATTTCTCTTGGCGAACGATTGAATATTTTGAAGTTTTACTTCAATTGAAACAAAAAAAAAATTATTGTTTTTGAATTGTCCAAAAACCCCTAAGTTTAGAGATATTCAAATCACAAAGTGATCATACCAATTATAAAAGTCCTATAATCACTTTCCCATATTTTATAGGAACGATTCCTAAGCGGATTTTTTTCCATGGAAAATCGCAGCTCAATCGATCGAGCAAAAACCTACGGCCAACCAAACCGTGTTTGTCAAAATCATTATAACCGTTGGTTTCTCCAATGGGGAAATTACTAAAGTTTAATAAGGGTATTCACAGTCCTCTTTTAAATTGCGAGTAATTTTACCGCTCGGTAATTCAGTCAAATTTAACAGATTTTTACCGAGACGGTAACTTGGTTCATGTAAAAATGAATTACCGGATTCGGTAATTGTAGACATGCCTTGAGTCGTGTTTTCCGGCCCGGTTATTCGGTATAAAGAATCAACCGCGAGTGGCGCTAGTAATGTTTTTAGTTGTCAAATTTTCTCGCTGGTTTTTTGTTAATCTCATCGGACTGATGCAATTTTTTTCAATTTTGATAGCCGTTGCCACAATAGAAATTCAAAAGAATACATCAAACATGGATTTAAAGGTATGTGACATATTTTACAATCAAATTCGCAGTTCATGATTTGGTCACGTATCAAATAAAAGCGCTGTTCTCAAATCTGTGCTGTGGGATGTTCACAGCAGAATATTTTCAGTCTTTTAATATTACCGAAAACACCGAATACCCAAAATTAAAAGAGGACAGTGAATACCCTTAATATTTTGTTAAATTTATAAATACTGAATACTTTTTACTGAGATTAAATTACAGAAAACTATTTTCATTGAAATTTCATTTAAGTTCGAATTTCAAAAAGTATTCTTAAAAACTTTTACAGTGAAATGTGATGCTTTGGAAAAAAACGCTGTGCTGTTTTTTTTAAATAAATTAGCATAATCCTTTAAACCTATAAAATGCATCTACCTACTCTCCGGCTCATTTTGCTTCCCAAACAAAATATTCATTCAATAGTATCCCAAATATGTTGTATTTAATTTAGCAACATTCAACGCCATCGGAGTTCAACACGTGCTTAAATTACACGTTTCAGTAAATCATTCTTTGTTAACTAATTAGGTCTAGTCATAAAACGTAAGTCGATTCTGCATTTCGCATAAGGTTATACCATACACACCGGGGAATCCCCTTATTACGATGTTATCCCTGATATCTCCATGATTGAATCTGTTGCTACTTGGATTAATATTAAGACTCTATTCAATGTTTCGTATATAGAATAGACAAGATCAAAGTCTAAATAGTTTTTTTTTTTCTTTTAATTTGATGTCTTTTTATCTAGTCTTCTATTGCGTTGAGTTGCACTAATTAAAGGTATTGTGATCTTGAAAGTTTACTAAGACTTGAAGTGAAATTATATTCACTTTTTCAAACATACAGAGGTTTTGCTTTAGTGGATTTCCTCCTTACTTCTTAGCTGAAAATCTACAACGAGTGAGTGAAAAGTGTTTTTGCACAGCATTGAACTGAATAAAAAGGAAAAATATCTTATGTGAACAGCACATGATTTTCTTATACAAAATCTACGTTTCTGCACAATTTACCTGACGAATAAAGTTTGCATAAAATTAGTTTACATAAAAATATGAATTTTTATTTTACAAAATCTGAAATATATCTCGATAACGGTAGAAGACATCAATTTACGGTAAAAGGCAAAAATGTAAAAAAAAAATTAATACCTTTATTTCTGATATCGCAAACCGTTAGTTTGCAAGTAATCAGCAAAAATTTACTTTTTTGAATTTTAATGATAATATCTCGATAACGGTAAAAGATAGCGGATAATGGTAAAAGACAAAACTTATTCTCTTCAGTTCATCTCATACATTAGACCACCAAAAACTGGTAATTCTTTGAGATAATCGCAAAAAACTGATTTTTTTTTAAATAACGGTATATTTCGATAACGTCTTGAGATACGGAGTTCTGGTAAAAGACAAAGTTGTGGAAAATTTAATGTCTCCAACTTTTATCATAAATAAGACTACTGAAAAATGCGTAGTTTCGAAGTAAATAACAAAAAAACGAAATTGCAATTTGTAAAAACCCCCATTTTGGTTACATCCGGTTAATGGATTTCCACCAAAAGTTGATAGGATTGTCCTATTGCAGGATCAAACAAATTTAATGGCTTTAGCTCTATTAGTTTTTGAGAAATCTTGTACACAGACTGACATACAAAGTGACAGACAGAAAGATATTTTTGGAATAATGCTTCAATCGACTCAGAAGTGCTCGAGTAATGTTTTTAGGCAAAGTAAGAGGTAGAAATTGTTCATGAGCACAATACTTTATTATATTACGTATAAGAAAGTAAAAATAAAACTCCAAAAGCTGAATAAACTCACAATCTGTACCACGCCCCATGTACTCCATCAGAGGGATGACAGTTTTCCATTTTGTCGAGCAACTTTTCACGAATGCCACCACCCTCGCTGGAGAAAAGTACGTGCTTTACTTGGCAAAACATCTTGGCAAAAACGGAATCGAACTCTGAAACGTTGAATGTTGAGGGTGATTTGTTACGTTAGCATAGCACACAGGACACACATCACAAGCAAAACTTTTGATATTCTCCTAGAATAATGTTGAAAGAAAATTGCGCCCTAACAAAAAAGAAGGAAAAACGCCAACTACTTCTTGTCGGTCGTGGAAGAATTTTCCTTTTACGATAAGAAACTAAAAAGAAAAAAATACACAAAAACGAAACTGTGGCTAAAGGCGACTGGCAATGTCTAGTGAGCCTCCTGTATTGAGGGTGGTAAATTCTGGATCAGAACTAGATTGGGGGTGGCACAAGCGCTAGAGAGCAATTACTCCCCATTGGTGGTCAACAAAGTGGAAAATCTTTAATCTGAGGTCGCCTGAGTACACTGATGTGTTTCTTTCTTTATTCCATAGGGGTGGATGGCGGCTATAGGGTAACTCCTTTAATTGTATTCACTTTTCCCGATTCTTCCACCCTTTGCATTCGTTTTGTGTGGGGTCCTGTATATGAAGCATGACTTGATTTCATAGTGAAATGTTTTTGAGGCTTTTTTTATTTTCATATTTTTTCTTTCATTTTTCATCAATCATAAAGAAAGAAACACAAAAAAAAATATAAAAAAAAGAAAGAAATTGCTTTAGTGAAAGGACACTAAGGACGAACGGATGCGTTATGAAACAATTTAAAGTGCCGGAAGATTCTGTGCTTTTGATTTAAAGTGACTCCACTCAATATTTTTATCCTGCCACCAAAACTGTAGAGATGAATTGGCTTTTGAGAGATGACGCTTGGTTAATGTTGAAAAGTTTAAAGGACATATGCACATGTCTGTAATATAGAAATTTTCCACACAAAGTTGTGTCTTCTTTGAGCGTTCCCCACTTTGTTAATAATTCGCAATGTTTTTCATCTTTTTTGCACATCCTTTGGGGCTTTTCATTTCACTTGTGGCTCTGTTCATTTTCATTTCGTTTTCTCAATTGTAATTGTCGAGAAGCGATGACAGGAGGGCTACATTAGTCCAACAAAAAGGTATTTTTTTACTATCGTGGAATCGCTTTTTTTTGTCATTTGTTCGCTCAAGTGTCCACGGAAATGACTTATGGATGTATGTAGCATAGGTTTTGTGACTTCCATGATAAAAATGCTGGAAATTTAATTTTGTTTTTTTTTTCGCTTTCGTTTTTCATCAAAAATGTGTTTAAATGGTAGACGAATGATCAGAGACTTTATTACGGTCGAGTTATGTATCACAATCGTTTGTCCCGCAAGGTTAACTTTTTTTTTCTTAAACAGCATTTTTTCTCCAAATTATGAATTGTTTTGCGATTTGTCGATTTTCACAACAAAATCAAACGTAGAATTAGATGAAAAACTTCAAAAAATTGCAATCGCAACATTGACCCAAAATTACTAATAATTTACGTGAACTTTACACTATTTTTCATGCTCAATTATATACATCTTTTTTTATGTGACTGATTTTATAAAAGAACAGAAAAAAATACCCAAACCCAAACGCTTTTAATTTCATAGTGAAGTAAAAAAAAACCACTCCAACAATTTTTGCCTTTAGCCACTGTAACCAACTTTTTTTGTTTAAAAAATATAAAAAAATTTTTTTTTTTCATAATATAGGCGTACAGTGCTGCCATAAACTAACTCAGGGGTTGTAAAGGCGTACGGTGCTGCCATAAACTAACTCAGGGGTTGGAGGGTCTGCTTAGTCTAACTACACTACAAAACTAATAAAAAATGGCAAAAAGTTTAACGAAGTTGGAAAAAGGGTCAAAAACCCTAAAATTAACGTGTCGTGTTTTATGGAAACCCCTAAAGAAGTTATATTTTCCAGGAGGCAATTAAGAACTTTTTTAAAAGCTTTTATTCAGCTTGCCTTCGTATCTGTCTGTCTGTTTGTTTGTCTGTCGGGGTCAAATCTCACAATCTAATTTTGAACCACTTTCACTCATCCGATTGGGTTGAAATTTTGAACAATACAATATTTTCTTTACTTCGTCCTTGTACGGATAAGGGAAGGTCCTGAAAGGATAACGTGATTATCGTTTTTCTGAAATTTTCCGGGAAAAATTCCTTTTTTGGGACTTCGACTCCGGAATTAAAAAGTCCGTAAGACTAACGAAAGGTTCTGCAAGGATAACAACAGTATCCTTTTCCTCAAATTTTCCAGAAAAAAATCTCATCTGGGGATTTTTGGGGGTCTCTGATTCTGGCATTAAAAAATCCGATTCTGGCATTAAAAAATCCGATTCTAGCATTCAAAAATTCATAAGGATAACGAAAGGTTCTATAAGGATATCTTGATTAGAGTTTCTCTTGAAAATTTCCGGAAAAATCTCATCTGGGGGTTTTTGAGGTCGCTGAATCCGATTTTGGCATTAAGAAATCTGTAAGGATAACGGAGAGTCCTGTTAGGATAGTCTGATTATCCTTTTCAGTCCTATTAATCAAATACCATACAACATGACTAAAAAATATAAAATCAAACAAATTAAAAAGCTTTTATTTAAAAAAAAATGTACTAAAAAGGAAAAAATAATTTTTGGTACAGTGTATCAGAAATAAAAGTGAGATAAAAGCATAAAAAATAAAATTAATATTTATCTCGTTTTTATTTCTGATACACTGTACCAAAAATTATTTTTTCCTTTTTAGTATATTTTTTGTAAAACAAAGCTTTTTAAAAAAAATATTTTTAGCACTGGAATAACAGTAATTTTTACTGGAAATCCTAGTAAAATTTATCACTGGGATCACAGTAAATCTCAAAAACCTCTGAGATGCTTTTTGAAAATTTTGAGACGTTTGAATGGTTTTGGCAACATTTTTTTTTATTTTAAACCTAATTTTTGTGTGTTATTCAAAATTTTTTTTTGTGTCAATATTTCATTTTAAATGAGAATGTTTTTACTTTCTTTTACGGAGTATAATAAAGTATTGTATTCATGAAAAATTTCGACCTCTTAATTTTGCCTAAAAAACATTTCCCGATCACTCCTGAGTCGATTGGAGTCATATTAAAAAAATGTCGTTCTGTCTGTCAGTCTGTCTGTCAGTCTGTGTACAAGATTTCTCAAAAACTAATAGAGCTAGCGCCATGAAATCAACCAAAAAAATCAACTTTTGGTGGAAATCCGTTAACCGGAAGTATCTAAAATGGCGGTTTTTCAAAAATCGCAATTTCGTTTTTCTCGATTTACTCCCAAACTACGCGTTTTTTAGTGGCCTTAAGTATGACAAAACTTGGAGACAATAAAATTTCCCACACTTTTGTCTTTAGATATGACTCGATATCTCAACCTGTTATCGAGATAAACCGTTATTTCCAAAAAACAGTTTTTTGCGATTATTTCGAAAATTAACGGGTTTTTGCTGACTGAATGTATGAAGTTAATTAATGAGAATGACATTCTGCACAATTTTGTCTTTTACCGTTATCCGTTATATTTTACCGTTATTGAGATATTTTCATTAATATGTAAAAAATCATATGTTTGCATATAAGAATAATTAAAGATGTTAACATTTTCTACATTTTTACCATTTACCGTAAATTGATATCTTTTACAGTTCTCAAGTTATCTCAAATTATGTACGTTTTTGATATTTTTGAATAAACCAAGAATTTATTGGGAGGTCGTCTTAGGTTGACAACGCGACAGGGCTCTAGCGTAAATTGCGCAGGGTCGTAGATTTTGTAGAAGAAAGTTTTGTGTTGACCACAACTGATATTTTTATATGTATATAGTTCTAGCCAGAGCTTAGGGGAAGACCCTTTAATGCCAAAGCCCAGCTCAGGATGGTCGGAAGAAACGAAAGGAGATGTCGAAAAATCTCTCGAACCCGACACCTCTGCGTTTGTTGGCGACTTCATTTACCGCTAGACTATAGAAGCCTATTGATAAATGGATTCTAAATGTGAGGGGCTTTTACTGGGGTGAAAGGATGACAAATTTACTGGGATGAAACAGTAAAGTGTCAGATTTTTTTGGGAAACGGGAAAAATATTAAATACTGGAACGAAATCAGTGATTTTCCAGTAAAAATTTACTGTATTATCAGTAAAATTTACTGTGTTTCAGTAAACTTTACTGTCGTTCAGTAAATTTTACTGGTAAAACAGTAAAAAGAGAATATTTACTGTTTTCCCCAATCAAATCTCAATAAAATTTCGATGGGAAATTTACTGGGAAAATTGCACTAGGAAAATTGCATCAACTTTTTTACTGGAAAAATTGCATCAATAAATCATACAAAAATATTTGAATCGCATGAGTTACGCGATTATGATATCAACCAGTGTGAATGACAAAGCGCTGTTGTGACAAATCTTTAAAAATCTTGTCTTCGATAAAACCACATCAATTCGAAAAACAATATTATACAATACTATTTCTCTAAAACACCGTTCAGTGATATTGACCTTGGTGTAAAACCAAAAAAAAAGAAAAAATAATTTGCAAAACAACTCAGAAAACAAACAAACCAATGTCACAAAACAAATAAAAAAATTCGATATAAAAATTGATTACCTCTTTAGCTCCACCTATAATTAACAAATTCTGATCCCTTGAGTCGATTCGGTACGATTTCAAATCAGTTAACATCAATCCGTATCGATAGTACGTCTAGGATTTTTTATATAACAACTATGAAAAGTTTTTCCCTCTATTGATGTGAATTTTCTCACACAAATGTTGAACACCACATTTCACCGGACTGAATGGATAGATGGTAATTTTTGATTCAACGATCCCATGACCTTGCCCTCTCAGTTGGTGGCTGGCCCCATTGAAGATTTTCATCTGATTAAGTCCATCAAAATCACATTAAAAATGCGTGGCTATTAGAGCGTGATGTGTATCGCATACAAATAGTTGTCACAATATACCAACGAGTATCAACTGCTATATAGATATTTTTTCGCTTTATGATGCTTGGCCTTACTTGGAAAATGATTTCCTTGTCCCACTCATCCCCGATGATTTCCTATTGATTGTCCATTCGATCAAGTGAATAAATTCAACATTTTTCGCATTGGACACGTGTTGAGTTTTCCCCTTTTATTATGGTCTCGTATGGCCAAATCCCATACGTTTTTTTTTCTCATTTTCATTGAATAATATTACATTTGTGAATTCACGCATTTTATGCCATCATTGGTGAATATGATGCGGATCCTTATAACAAGAAAGCTCTAATTCGCCGCACACAACATGAATTTAGGTTGGCGAATCTACCATTCGGGAGCAGTGATACAACGAATCGATTAGGTCTGAAGTGGCCACGGGAATATGTGGGCCCAGCAGGACCTCAACGATGTTGTGACACGAGGATCGCATTATGTGATTAGGACTCATTATGCGTGTGTGTGTGTTTGTGTGTTGCCAGGATGAATTCAGATTTTTCCATCCTGTTGCCTTCTCTGAATAGAATTCACAATTCAATTCGATGAAAAATCAATTTGACCTTTTTCCAGGAATAATTTTGAATGCATATTGATTCTATGGCGCCAAAATGTGAAGATTTGTATCATTTTTATATTCTGTGTCAGGGCGATTTTGTTGGAAAATATGTACCCAAAATGATTGAAAATTGAATACAAAGAAGCATTTTTAGATCGAACCAAAATTTACAATATTTTTCTCCAAACGTTGATATCCACATATCCGATTAACTTGAAATTTTGTACACATAAGTAACTCTAGTGGCAATACAATATGTATATATGGACATAAAAATCAGCTGTCAGGTGCCATGTTGTTTACATTAATTATGCCAAGTCACCCATCGTGGGGAGTCTTCAATGAAAAGGCTTGGAAAAACAAACATAAAAGCTACATCCTAGTCCCAATTGACCAATGTTAGAATTTTCCATATCGAATTTTCCATATTTTCCATATCGAGAAGAAAAATAATTGGATAAGTACCAGTAGCGTTTGAGTATAATTTGAATGTGACGCCACAAGATTTTTATGTTGAATTTCAGCGTCCTGCGTGTGCGAAATAAAACTAAAACACATTTGGTACTTTATACATTAATTCATTTACTAATTAAATTTCTTAACAATCAGTACCTACCAACAGGCAGTTATATTTCTGGAAATTCATTCAAAAAAGTGCATTTACCTCCAATTCGCAGCTAGCGAAACACTTCGATTTTGCGAATGTAAAGGTGCCGCTCCACATGAGAGTAAATGCCGGCGACAACCTCTCGATAGCAGCTACTCGCAAATGGACACGTCTCTGAGAGTCGCTCGCAAAAACTCGCGAGCTAGTTTCTGCGAGCTGTCAAAAGTTCTTCCACTCTCTAGTCGACACGCACCCACTGAACTCTCGGAAAGTAGCTCGCCAGATACAGCGTTTGAATTTCACTAGTAGCTCTCGAGAACGCTAGAAGTTAGAAGCTCGATTTCGCTAGTAGCGAAAGAAAAATCGCCGAAATCCTATCCTATATAATATAATACGAGGAACGTCTGTCTGTGTGTCTGTCTGTCTGTCTGTCTGTCTGTCTGCACAAACGATCTCGAAAACCCGCCTAACGATTTTCACGAAACTTGGGTGTTAGGGATTTTCGGGGACAAGAAATCGATCTAGATAGGTCTCACCCCTGAGAAAATTCCCCTTCGATACCCCTCGCCTGGTATCTTGGAATTGGGTGGTCCGATCTTCATGAAACTTTACAGTATTACTAAGGGGGCTAGGGGCTTTCGATTTTCCCACTACAAACCTGACTTTTCCCTCCCCTCGATAACCCTCACCTGGTGTCTCAGCGATTACTCAATAACCACTCAACCGATTTCTCTGAAATTTTGTTATCGCGCGTTAGTTTTAGTTCTAGCTTTCTAGATCGGGAATTTAAAAACTCTGGAAAAGCTCTGTAAAGATAATGTGAACTTAGTTTTTCCCCAAAAATTAGCAATAATTAGAATTTTGAGGTCGCCGAGCACGGCTCGGTCTTCCTGGTACTTAACTCATAAAAGGACAACCTCCTGCGAGTAACTCTCGAGAGTTTTTGAGAGTTACTCGCGTATTTACTCTCATATGGAGCGGCACTTTAAGGATCAACTAAGAAAATTGGCAGAAAAAATATTTGGAAAAATGCTAGGAAAAATTGTTGGAAAAATGCTAGGAAAAATGCTAGGAAAAATACTTGGAAACATGGTAGGAAAAATAATTAGAAAAATGCTAGGAAAAACAGTGGGAAAAATGACACGAAAAATAGTAGGAAAATGAATTCCGTACGTCAAAACTTTCAATTCTTGGTAAATTCCAAGTAGAATTCCAATTAAAAATTCTATTGGAACATGGTACGAAAAAGGACCATTTTGGAAAAAGCTTAGATTTCCAGTCAAAATTTCTAAACTTGTATCAAAAATTGTATCTTTGGTACATGGTACAAAATGTTTTTGTTTTTTTTTGATCAATTGGAGTAAGCTATGGGAATCAGCCTATCGATGGATTTGGTTGATTTTTTTCCTGGTGGAGGGTCGGTCTGAAACTTAAATTTTGACAAAGCCTCATTTCAAAAAAATACGAATTATTTCTTCCATCTCTTTCCGTCGGATTACTAATTTGTATCGTCATCACCAAGAAGTGGTCTAATTACCAGCTGCAGGCGCCTACAATATAATATGACAGTATAATTTTGTTAATCGTATATCGCCAGTTTTGAAAATCCAATTAAAAATTGTTGCACTATTATTTTATGACACGGATTTTAAAAAATCCGGATAAAATCCTGGATTCTACCCATTTGCTAAATTTCAGACCTTTTTGCATAACTCTCGATAACGTTTTGCAAAAAGAAAATTTTCCAATACTGAAAAAGTCTCCAAACGATCTAAAAAAAATATAAAAAATATAATTTTGTTCCAGGAAAGCCGCGGTGGTTTTTGTTAAAAATCTTACAAATTCTATCAATGAAAATTTTTGAGAATTTCTTATAGTTTGTGTTTTTTTTAGAGAATACGAAATCTTTCTCAAACATGAAGTCAATTTTTGTTTTTTTCCCATATGACATTGTGGGAGCAATGAATTAAAATATGGAACTCGTATAAATGTTGTAAAAAATTAAAAGATCAGCAAAGCATATCGAGACCAGGTAACGAATTGTCTTACATTATGGAACACTTTTCATGAACCCGGTACCCATTTCAGCAGAAAGTAGCAACAAATCGTATGTAGCTCAGCCAACGCAACACCACACCCATCCGGCCTTTGGTCTTCAATTGTCGTATCAACCAGGCAAGTTTTATTCAAGTTGGACAATTGTCACGGAGTTTTGCTTCTTTTCGGAAAATGTCAGCAATATTTCTGTCAGGGAAATTTATTTTTCTTAAGATGACTTTCTTATTCCGCCCCATTGCGTCCTCTCTGGAATCAGTGGCCTAGTGGGAAAAGGGCGCCTGCTAAGATGTGGATAACGGGGGGATACTGCAGAATGTCGAAAATGCACGCATCACATGCAAGTATTTTATAAGACACCGAAGACAATGCCAACATAAATTTGTCAACTGAGTGCGCAAATAAGACGACTGTCGTCCATCCATTCTTTATTTCAATATAACTCTGCATAGTTGGTCAAGAATAAATTTTGTATCGTGTGTCCAACTAAAAATCTTAGTGGAATAATCACTGACTATGATTTTATTAAGACAACAACGTAGGTACCTTGAGAAATATTCTAGAAAGCTGAATTCATCTCTACAAATTTAGATACTTTTGTGGTTCATCTTAAATTGTGTTGTTTTCTTCGATTTTTGGCTGAATTTTCTACACTTCACATTGATCTGTAAACGGGCGTATGAAATAAAACGAGTTTCACCTTTTTGCCAATTGACATGCCGCCAGGTTGTAATTTGCTTGCGTCAAACTAACCCAAGTAATTCCTGCACTCAGCTCTAATGATGCCCGATCGCAATTAATTGACGTGATCTTGCACAATTCTTTGCCCGGGAAAGAATTCAATTAGCGATCTGTGGCCTCTTCGAACGACTCTATCTTGGAAGTTAAATGGCGCTTTACATGTGTCTTAGATAATCAGTGCCGGAAATGGCTTAATTTTTTTTAGGAATTTTCCCAGCATCTTTTTCTTAACATTCTCATCTACGAATTGTGCCATTTGAAACAACGGCATCACATACTAACCGAAATTCTTGTCAAAATCTTGAACAAATTTTTGTATCTACTCATAAATGGCTCAAATTTTTCTCAAATAAAGTGCTTTTGATGTTTTAAACTTATATTTAAAAAAAATCTTGACTGGAAAACTTCAAATGCAATCGGAAAATCTTGTTAATACTGAGGATGGGAAACATTATTGTAACGTAACAAAATAACGAAATGATTTTCCGGTTCCTACTCCAAAATTATGTTGTATCGTTATAGAAATTTAATTCCATTATAATAACGAAAAACATAAGGAAATCCGAATAAAATATTTTGATTTTTTCGTTATTTATTTGCCTGATTCGTTATTTATTTGCCTGTGGGGTCGCTAAATCCGATTGTGGGGTAAAAAGTCTCAAAGAAGTCAAGGATAGTATTCTGTTTGTGACGCATCGAACCAATCGCATCGAACATCGAACTACACTATGGTGTTAGGGATGACAAAATACTTTGATCTCCGCATGTCCGTCCGTCTATCCATCTTTCTATCTATCTGTCTGTCTGTTTGTTCGTCTGTCCGTGAAAACCATAAGTTTCGAAAACAATTGATCTAGAGACTTGAAATTTTGTACGGTTGCATGTCTCGCAAATGGCAAGGCTAATTTCTTTAACGCAAAAAATCGGAGTATTCCTTTTTCCCTCCCCCATACGAACGAAACAGTATTTACGATTTCCTCGAAACCGGTGAGTCGTTTTGAAAAATTTATTAAGATTGAATGTGTTTATAATGTGATGTTATATAACTTATCTGTATATCATAATTCAGTTGGACTACTCCTTCCCCTCTCCCACATATAAATGGAATACTTTTTTTTCTATTTTCTCGAAAACGGTGCATCGTATCGAAAAATTTATTAAGACAAAATGTGTGCAGAATTTAGTTTTACATAACCGTTCTATACATCAAAATCTGAATTGACCACTCCTTCCCCCCTATCCTACACAAATTGGGTTTTCATAAAAATGCTGTCGGCCCTTATATAGAGTATTTGACGATTACAATTCCCTTAATTACAATTCACTTAAAAATCACTGTTTTTTTTGTGAGTTTTATTAATTTTTGTCATGTTTTATTTTAATGGACTGAAATTAAACTGAATTACTTTGTGATAAATAAACTATTATTAACGTGTAATTTTTAAAATTTTTGGTTTAAACACAATGAGGGTATTCACAATCCTCTTTTAATTTTCGGTATTCGGTATTTTCGGTAATATTAAAAGACTGAAAATATTCTGCTGTGAACATCCCACAGCACAGATTTGAGAACAGCGCTTTTATTTGATACGTGACCAAATCATGAACTGCGAATTTGATTGTAAAATATGTGACATACCTTTAAATCCATGTTTGATGTATTCTTTTGAATTTCTATTGTGGCAACGACTATCAAGATTGAAAAAAATTGCAGTCCAAGATAACCAGCGAGAAGATTTGACAACTAAAAACATTACTAGCGCCACCCGCGGTTGATTCTTGATACCGAATACCCGGGCCGAAAAACACGACTCAAGGCATGTATATAATTATCGAATCCGGTAATTCATTTTTACATGTACCAAGTTACCGTCTCGGTAAAAATCTGTTAAATTTGACTGAATTACCGAGCGGTAAATTTACCCGCAATTTAAAAGACGACTGTGAATAATACCCTGATTGTGTAACGAGGATATAAAATAAATGCTTAAGCTGAGTTCATAAGGACTACATTAGCATTTGAGTGTTTTAAATACATCAGAAAATGTGAAATGATTTGTCAATTTTCAAATATTTTCTTTTCAATATTATTTTGAAATTGTGTGGAGTTTCCTATGATTATTTGAGATAGCAGATGGCACATTCTAGGTTATAGTAAATCTAAACATATTCAAAAATAATATCCAATTTTTTCTGTTTTTAAATACAAAACCTCAAGGAAGTTTTTGTTAATTTTTACAACACTAGAACACTAGAAAACATGATTTAAATGCTTTAACAACCGCTCTAAAATCTCAATAAAATTATCCAAGTACTCGGTCCATGGGTGTCGGCAAGTGCCCCCCCCCCCCCCTTCTACCCAACTGGAATTAGCGAAACAAAAAAATAACTGTACGTTTTTTTGAGGATGTATTTAATTTTGTCGTTTGAAAATTTTCCCCTGCGGCGCAATTTCTTTTAATAATTACTGTATATTTGCTCGTTTGCAACAATGGTGTCAGAACTCAAAAACGTGATTTTTCAAGAGACTTTTGTTAAAGTTTTCCAGCAGACGCCCATGTCTCGGCCGATGCTTCCTTGGTAAAAAAAATCTATTGATTTCGTCCAAATATTGTTATTAAAGTGTTTCTTGCTTGGCGTAATACAAATTCCTTTCATTAAATACCAAAAATGACTTTAAACTCGTTTTAGGTGTAGAAAATATCCGACGCATGCATTTAAGAATGCTTTCCGGTTAATTCTCAAAATACTATGAAGCACCCGAATGTTGAAGAGCACTTTGCGGAAAAATTATGAAGAGCTTAATGTGATATAAACTCTTACCAATATATAAAAATGGAAAGGAGTTGTTTTTATCATTGTTAAAGCGCTACCACTCACGACCATAAAATATCCACAGAATCTCTTAAACACATGCAACTTTCAAAGATCCCTTTACGCTTTAATGTTTCTATATTGCCATCATTCCTAAAGAACAGAAAAAAATTACGCAAAAAAACCCTTTCAAAATACTGTAAAATGAAATAAAAATCCGTGAATGTTTCTTATTTTGGAAAAAAATCTGAAACAAAAGATTTTTTCCAAAGTACACTTGACACACTTCCTTACTTTAGAAAAGTCTCCATGCGGCAAACAATTGCTTATGTTGTACTGCATCCTGCCTCAATTCGAAGTAAAAATCCTCGAACTCATTTCGAGCGAATACGAAACTATGCAACAAGGTTGTCGAGGGATGCATAAGTATAGAGATAGAGGGGTTCATATACGTAACATGACTTAGGGTACACATCTCGTATTGTTTACAATTTGCTGGAAAACAATAAGAAAAACCTCACCGCAATTATGTTCAATTAGGTAGAACTGGCTGCTTATTGTCTCCGCAAGTTCGCCTATGTGGATGTCGTGAAAATGTACAAAACTGGGTACAACCCAGGCCCGGATGGGCTCTGACTTTTCTATGGTTCAATTGTTTAGATACTTCTGCGAATTGCTTGAGTACACTAGAATCATTGCAGTTAGATGACGTACCCTAAATGAAGGCAAAATAAATAAAACCCACCATCTTAAGGAAGTACCACCAAAACAACCACATATCGAAAAAAAATCTTGATGACGATTCCTGTCCATGCTGACTTCCAAAGGGTGAGGTCTTTTTCCGTTTCCCAACTCACCCCGCTATATAGCAAATTCGTTTCTTTTTTTCTCATCTGCTGTTCCAAATTCACCGCATAATACTATAATGACATTAATTTTAGTGCAATTTGTCTCGAAATTGTCATGCAATTTGGACGACCTTTCCACCAGGAGCCTGAAATCGTCTCGAGGGCAATGAAGTACCTTTGGTGTGTTTCAGTGCCTAAAGTCTAGGTGGATGGATGGTAAAATAGTTTGCTGGTTGTCGGTCGATAAGTTAAATGTGGGCTTAGATTTTCGTCTGGCATTTCAAAGTCTGGCAGGAGGACCGGGATAGGGTTAGGTTACTATTAAAATATACGATAGTGCAATTTTGAGGCACATTTTATGATCCGATAATTCATCCGCAGTCCTGCATTGGTTGTCATCAAAAGTGTTCACAGCGCGCCACAAGTGATAAAGTTTCTAATACCAAAGTTGTATTAAGTTTTATTAAGTTTTTACTGTACAAAAATATTGTTGAAGTGCACCTTTAATTGATTTTTGTAGACATATATATAGCAATATATATTTTAGGCGACTAATTAAAAAAAATTAAGAGATTTCATACAAAAATTCGCTGGGATGCGCACCTGGAGTGATTTTACTTAAATAAAACTTCTAAAAAATTTGTCTTTTACCCCTAAAAACATTTTTAACGAGTACAGCATCAGTGTTAAGTTTCTATGTCAGCTTTTTTCACTTTCACCATAAGAAATCACACAAATCAAGCTATGAAATTAATCAGAAATAGAGATTTCATAAGTTTTAGTCAATTAGAGAATTCTTGAAAAAATCAGGGATGGAATCATGTACGGTGACAAGTGATAGTGACTGTCACCTGTCAATTATTTAGGACTCGATAGTGCGGAAGTTTTAAAAATTTTAATCAAATTGGAATCACAAAGAGCTACTACTCGTGTGGTTGTCGCTTTTTATTAGAAATCGTTTGCCCAAAAATTGATAGTTGCAATCTTATTGAAATCCGAAAAATTGACAAGTGATAGTCACCATCACTTATCACTTTACGCGATTCCACCCCAGTTATTTGCTAAAAATAAATGTGAGAATTCTCATAAACTAAAGTTGAGAACGCGAGGTTCAGATACACTCTTAAAAACTTTACACTTAAGGTAGAAATACACGACGAGAGACTTTGGTCTCTTAGACCAAAAATTTCGCCTCTGCATACAAAAAGACCTGTGTATACACTTCGGAGACCGGAGATTTGTCTCCAAGTATCAAGTCTCTAGGGTCTAGGGTACAAATCTCCGGTCTCCGAAGTGTATACACAGGTCTCTTTGTATGCAGAGGCGAAATTTTTGGTCTAAGAGATCAAAGTCTCTCGTCGTGTATTTCTACCTTTAGATTATAAATTTACTTCACTTTTTGCGTAAAATGTTTAAAATTCAACTTTTGCATAATGTTCAACACATTTTTGCTTAAAATTTAACAAATGTTGAATTTTATACAAAAAAATTTTAATTTTCAACAAAATTGTTTGACTTTTAACAGAAATTGTTTAGTTTTCAACAAAATGGTTTAGTTTTCAACAAAAATTGTTAAATGTTCACAAAATTTTGCTTCGCAGCGATATTTTTCTCATTTCGTAAGTGACAGGCGAGGTAAATGGAAAAGTGAATTTCACGAGTGTGTTTAGAATAATGAAACGGTTTGATTTTTGAATGTCCGCCTGTCTGACTGTCTATCTGTTCGTGGACATGATAGCTTGAGAACGAATTACGCTAAACACTTAAAATTTGTAGCAGTATCAGGAAATATTGAATACTTATGTTGAATTTTGTCATACAAAAACAATGAAAACTTGACAACTATTTGAGGCAGAAAGTTTAAATTTGGCACAGGACAAGATTTGTCAGAAGTGAAGCTCTATCCGGAAATAACAAAAATTCTACCACACTTCCCCCCTCCATCATATAAATGGAAAAGATTTTTGTATTTTTATCGAAAACGGTTCGTTTTTATAAAAGAAATCGACAAAATGTGTTAAGAATGTGATTTTACATAACTGTACCACACATAAAAGTTCAATCGGACTACACCTTCCCCCGATTTCGGGGGGAATTTGAATGTGAACGAATCCACAAATATAATATAACATTTTGTTATATTTTTTTAAAAGACCTATAAGCCAAGAAATTCCAATAGTTTTTTTTTGTTTGCCATCCCTGCAATTTTTACAAAGAACAGTTCATAAAAAGTGTAGATCAGTTATACTGATTTTTTGTTACATCATGAGGAATACAAATTTAGACTTTTTTGACCTTTTTTTCTTTTAGTAGCACATCGTGAGTCTTTACCTCCTTGTAACTTTTGTTTCTTACAATACTACCATATATTCGTAACCCTTCTGAACGAAATTACTAGTATATCTTCGTTAAACACAAATAATTGGATATTTTGAGTTAACATCTGATACAATGTTTCCTTAATTCACCACCTAATCCCAAAAGTTCATGCCTAATAACAATACTCCCTCCATGAGATCCCTTATGTCTGAAAATAAAATTTCATTTAAAAAAAATATTGACGGATAAGATTGTAATCTCCACACGATTTCTTCTTTGTCTTTTCATATTTTCTTTTTACTCTACAGCAAGATTGAATTTCCAATTCGCCTTAAAACAAAAACTCCATCACAGTTTTGTTGGAGCCAATATGCGGCCAATGTGTGGCTTCGTTCGATATCAAAACCAAATCGAAGGCAATCGACGCCATATATGCATAAATCAACCAGTATACGAGTATTTTATGATCGGGGCCTTATCTTGGGACTTTCGACACCGCCTTTACAAGGTAGACATTAAAACTGCACCATGTATGGAATTTTATATACGTATTATAGCCATATATGAAATTATGCGCATATAAGAAGCCTATAGGCCGCTATCCTCTTACCGCATTTTATATATTTTTTTTGTGTTACTTTTTTTTACATTATTTCATATTCATAACTGATATATGGATCAGGGCATGGATATATTTATAATTCACAAACGAAATGTGTAGGCATACGAGTTTATGATATTTGATGTTGAACGTTTTATATCGACGAAGCGGTTTTAGTTCAACCATCGGGCATCGTATGTATATCAGGTTATGTTAAGTTAGCCTACACAGGTATGTTATTAAATATGGCTGTTCCCAGCTATAAATGCACGTTAAACCGCAACAAGAGCACGGAAAACTATGAAAAAAGAAAACGCAAAAACCTGACCGCCCGACAGAACCAAGAGAGCCAACCTATTTGAGATAAAGTCGACCAGGCCAGGCCGCATTATGAAAATTGTATGTTTACGTACGAAAAACGTCAACTGACAAGCACAATATATGAGTAAACATATGTTGAATTAAACAAGAAAAACAAAATATGTACATAATAAAAAACAACAACAACAACAAAAACTAAACAACCACACGAGAAAACATATTAGAAAGAAAATGGAAAAGCTAACAGTCAGAAATCTAACATGGTTAAACCTTGGATTATATGGTATGGAATTGCGTTGCCGTTGCGTTGCGGTATTGTTATCATCATGGACGATTTTTACCATAAAAACGCAAGAAATACTAAACTTATTCACATCTTATATCTATTTTAGTAAACATTATGCTCCACAAACTCATAGACTATACAGATATTGTGCACCTGCCTTGCTACAAAATTTCTAAAGCTGGCACGAAAAACTGTACAACTTTTACCTTGGGAAAAATCACCCGCAGTATGACTCCCTAAAATTATGACACTAACTTGTTAACAACAATTTGGCCTATCTTGACTAATGTCCAGTAATATCCTAAAAGCATTACAGTAGCAATTTTAGTTTGTTTTTTTTAAATAATTACGCGGTTCCATTCATTTCCTAGCCGACACCGTAGACATCATGATGGATTTTAGCGCAAAAACAAAGAATTTCACAAGAGTTGACTTTTTTCCTATTTAGTTGTCAAAAAATGAACAAAAAGCAAATGAGTCAACATCATGTCATACTTGAAAAATTCTAAATTACGCTTCAAGTAAATTCTATGCTGATGTTTACACGAAAATTTCTTTTAAAGCTTCTATTTAGCTTGGTTTTTGTCTGTTTATTTGTCTGTCAGGGTCAAACCTTGTAATCTAAATTTTGACCCACTTCCGCTCATCCGATTGACTTGAAATTCTAGACACATACGTAACTCCGATGGCAATACAATATTTTCACTACTTGTATTTGTAAGAATAACAGGTGATTATCCTTTTCTCAAATATTCCGGAAAAATCTCATTTGAAGGTTTTTGAGGTCACTGAATCCAACTCTGGTATTAAGAAGTCTGTAAGGATAACGGAATGTTCTGTTAGCATAACGTGAATATCCTCTTCCACAAATTTTCCGGAAAAAATCTCATCTGGGGATTTTTGGGGTCGCTCAATCCAACTCTGGAGTGAAAAAGTCCGTAAAAATATCTCAATATTCAAAGACTAAAAAGTATAAAATAAATATAAAAAACTATTTAAAAAACAAGTTTTCTTGTAGAATTGTAGATTTTGATAAAAATTTAAAGTGTGTGACGTTGCATTGGCTTTTTGAACTCAGCATACATACTTGTTTAATCACTCAACTACTGTAAAAGCCATAAACGGTGCAGTTTTACGATTGCGGTATAGTCTTACGATTGCGCTGTAGTTTTACGATTGCGGTGCAGTTTTATGATTTGGTCTATATTTCATACTCTAGTCATAAATACTGAGACAAGGTAAAATTTGATGCCAAATGTGAACGTATTGATATTTTCAAACCAAAAAAAATCTTTTTATTGGGGAACTCAACAGTCACAAATCATAGAACACATTATTCGAAAAGCCCGCCATTTGATTTAACACCAACTCTCTAACGATGTAGTCAACAGGGCTGCAAAATACGCGCTCGGTAAATTGGAAAGAAAAGGAGATGGCTGAAAACATTATTTGACATAGTTTGGCACAAAATCCGTTGACATTCTGAAGATAACTATAGTATTGTATTCATCAAAAGTTTCGACCTCTTTATTTTGCCTAAAAAACATTTCTTGAGCACTCCTAGGTCGATTAGAGCATTATTAACAAACATGTCGTTCTGTCTGTCAGTCTGTGTACAAGATTTCTTAGAAACTAATAGGGCTAGAGTCAAGAAAATTTACAAGCGGAACGATCTTGTCAAATTTTGGTGGAAATCTGTTAACCAAAATCATAGAAAAATATACTTAAATAGAACTTTTGCTCAGAACTAAATTTTTGAAATATTTCCCCTAAAATGAGGGGAAAGTCGCGCTATCTCTTCTTTGCAGCGCGAGCAAAGGCCTCTCGCTTCGCATTTGAGAGGGAATGAGAAAATATATGTCATGTTTATAAATGTTGAGAACCAATATTGCCAGATATATATTAATGTTTAGTACAAGGAAAAAAATATTTTTGCAATCCGTAAATGAAGTAAATGTTTTCAGACTTTTTAATTATAAATAGTGTTAACATAACGAAATTTAGTAAAACTCTTCAATACACTTTTGTTTGTAACTTTTTTTTCGATCCAAACCCCTGTACAAATAGTTTAAAAAACGCTGGTTTTCAGTTAAAATGAAGAGCATTATAGAGAATTTTCAACTTCTCTATAATGCTCTTTGCAAGAGTGGAAAAGAAATATTAACGTTTGGTTATTTTTTGTCCATGATTTGTGTTTTGTTAAGTTGAATAAGAGCGAAAATAAAATGTTTTCTGCTCAAGTCATACTTCATTTAATATTATCCTAACAATGAAATTAGTTTGCAATAGGAGTTTAGTTTCAGTTATTAGGAGTTTAGTTTCAGTTATTTTTTTTAGGTACGCCATTTTGAAGGTATAAAAGGAGTAGAGTAATCCCCCGCTATACGGACGCTCGTTTTACGGAAATTTGAAGTTACGGACATGACTAATATAGGAACAAATTCGCTATACGGATAAAAAAATTCGCTATTACGGACAAAAAAATTTTTTTTTTGAATCACAGAAAAAAATCAAGAAAAAGAAAAAAATGTTGTATTTATTGTCAATGTACATACTTAATTTCCCCGAAATTTCTGACACATTTTGTGTATACACAAAAGAGAATTAAAAAAAGGCAATAAAAAACTGCAGTGCGGTGTATTTTTAAAAAATCTATTTGCTATTCTTAAGCGAGAACTCCAATTGGGCAGAGGCAGCAGCAGAGGCAGAAGCAGAAGCAGCAGCAGAAGCAGAATCTGCTTTCTGTCCCACAATGAAATTTGAATTCTGACGAAACTAGCAGAAACCTACGTAGAAACAGCTACGTTTTTTTGTCCGCGGCATGATTTGTCCCATAATATTTTGTTGGTTTTAACATATTCAATTGATTTATGCTCCATTTCAAGTAGTATAAATATTTTTTTTCTATAATTATATAGTTTTCTCATTATTCTAGTGGTTAAATAATTATTTTAATATATTATACTAATCTGTTTCATATTACGGATTTTTTTGGTACGCATCTATCTATTTTTAATACGATCTTATACTAAAATAGGTTTCTTTCTACGGACATTTCTATTGATTGGAACACATCTATTTATTCCCAGTACAATCTCATACTAAAATAGGTTTCGTTTTACGGATTTTCGATATACGGACAGTTTCCGTAGAACGCATCCCGTCCGTAAAGCGGGGGATTACTGTATAACAAATGTTAGGTTGTATTTTAGAATAGGGTATACAAAAACATCCATAAATTTTAAATTTGGCGCTATTTTTAGTTTAAGTACAAATAAAAGTTATATGGCAATACCATCTATTTGACAGTTCTCGTGTTTATAATTGAAGCCAGTTTTCACGTTGCGGTTTTCATCGAATTTTGTTTAATTTACTGACTTAATTCGCGCAAACTAAATTAATTTCGATGCAAAACTCACCGCTTATTAATGATAAAAACATAAAATAACGTGACATGCTGTGGAAATGTGAAAAAATGTGACTAAATGTGACTTTTCGGACGGTAAAATCTCTTTGGGGATAATCAGAAATCTCTTTGGGGCTATTCAGAAAAAATGCTTCACTCACGGACACTGTAGATGTGCAGATTCTGTCTTCCTGTTATTCTTATTCGTAGGATAAGATACTGAAACATAAACAAATAGTTCAAAACAAAAAATCCGCTTGCCTCTCACCTCAACTTGCCTTGTATGTTCTGGTACAGCAGACAAAGGGGGTCGGGTGTAAGAGAAAATCTCAAATAGAAATTTCAGGGATGTGCAAAGTTTTAGTACACGCATGAATTTGCATTTTAGTACAACAAAACAGTTTAAGTGCAATTTTTCCATTGTAATTCAATTTTTTCCGCATTAAGAATCTTTAGTAAAATTCCTTTCACCATAAACATGACTAAAAAACACTTAAACAGTTAAAACCATACTAAAAATTTTTGTTTTGCTCCATACTTTAGAGAAATTTTTAACGTTTAGAATATAGCTGACTAACCCTGATTGCTTGCTTTTAGCACTTTTTTTTATGTTTCCTATCTGATGAATGTGGTAAAGAGAGAAAGTATATAAAATTCCTAAGTTCATCCCGCTTCCTCTTACACTGGTATATGGAAAACCCCTGAAGCGACAGTTCTATTTAAGTAGGGGAAACTGGGGTATTCTGGACCACGGGGAATTGCGGACCAGCGTCATTTTGTTTCCCCTAGTAGTGGTTGGTAGCTGCAAATAACTGTAATCAGTTTGCCTCATGTTAAGCTAATTTTCCTAACAGTACTCGACTTGTGTATACGCACTATCACCTCGCTTCGATAGCAAATAGAAAAGTGATACTTCGAAATTTTTTTTTTCACTTTGTGTTTCGCTTAAATTTAACCACATTTTTCGAGAATCAACTCAAGTAAATATATTGATAATATTCACGGAGCCTTAAGCATTCGACACTGACAAAAAATTTTGCATGAAGTTTGCATTGTGTTACTAATAGCTGCCATATTGTAAAAAAGAGCGTTCGGGGAATTGTGGACCACTTTTGTCGGGGAATTATGGACCACTCAATTCTTGACATTTGACAAGCAAACTTCGTGTATTTGATGCATATAAGTGTTTTTTCATGCAAAAACACAGCCTTAGATTTTCGGCAATCATCATACTAATCATACTAATCATACTAATATATAAAAATGAGTTGGTGTCTGTCTGTCTGTCTGTCTGTTCCTCTTTCACGCAAAAACGGCTGAACCGATTGACTTGAAAATTGGCATGAGTGTCTGTGGTAGTTCTGGTTCCAACATAGGCATACGGAAAAGTAGCGCGAGGGGTGGGGGGAGTAAGGGGAGGGGCTAAAGTGATTTCGAAACTTAGTTTTCCCTCTATGTTACTCTTTCGCGGGGAAACTACTGAACCGATTGGCATGAAATTTGGCATAGATGTTCGTCGTGGGTCCAGCCCCAACATAGACCCATTAAAAAGTTTTTAAGTTCTTTCCGGTTTTCTTCGTATTCTAAAATTTAGACAAAAAGCTTAACCCGGCAACGACGGGTATACAAGCTAGTTTCTAAATCGGCCGTTTTGACATCGCCAGAGGATGTAAATGACCTTCGTGAGAAGGCTGATATGAAGCGAAAGAGATTGGAGAGAAAAGGTGATAAACCATAATCGAAAAAGCAAAAAGATCGTGTCAAATCGAAGACATCACAGAAGAAACAACCATCTTCAACCTATTGTGAGGTGGAAGAATACATAGATTTCTGCATAATTTGTAAGAAAAATATGCCAAAAAAAATGAACCCATCCATCCATACCATCCATTGCAACGTGTGCGATCGAGCTGTTCACTTGGGATGCTCCGGAATGACTGCAAGTTACTGGACTTGCGAACATTGCGTTTCGGACTGATTTTCATTGCAATTTTTCACTTCATTTCACTTTGTCTGTTATATAATAAATATATGAATCAAAAAAAAAAGTTTGTCTATCACATTTTTCCATTTTTAATCGATTTACAAAGTGGTCCACAATACCCCGAGATTTTTCAAAATCGCAAAAACGCCATTTTTGCGCCAACTGATAAAACTTGTATAATTTAATACAATTTGACCGAACTGCTGTGATCCAAAGAGAGGTTATTTATCGTACTACAAATTCAAGCTCTGAAATTTTCAGAAAAAGTTATTTTTTTACGATTTTTTAGCCAAAATGAAAAAGCGGTCCAGAATACCCCACCTTCCCCTATATTTTTCTATGCCAAAAGTAACCAGAATGGCGACCTTTTAAAGAAACGCAAATGGTTTTCCCTGTTTGAAACTAATGCTCGGTTTACACGAATAACAGATAATGACAATCTGTCATAAAAGAATGGACAAGTTCATTTTTTTATGAGAAATTGTCATTTTTCTGACAGAAATAATGACAAAAATGATACTATTTACACGATAATGACAATTTATGCCAAAAAAAATGACAAATTTGTCATTCGTGTAAACGCAGCATAAGTGTTTTTCAGTAATCCTAAGTATGACAAAACTTGGAGACAATAAAATTTTCCTACACTTTTGTTTTTTAATAGAACCGATAGCGATATATACCGTTATTTTAATAAAATCGACGAGATAAATATTTATTTTATTTTTGATGCCCTGATTTCGCTTTTATTTCTGATACACAGTGCCCAAAAAAATATTTTCATCCTTTTTAGTGAATTTTTTTAAAAAAAACCTATTCAAAAAAGTTTTTTTTAAAATTTTTTTATCCCTTTTCGTCATCTAAAACCCCAACTTGTAAAGGATAATCACATTATCCTAATAGGAGCTTCCGTTATCTTTACAGGATCATTAACATCAAAATCAAAAAACGTTTTTTTTTTGGGAAATTTGAGGAAAAGGAAAACCACGTTATCCTTTTGAACTTTTTAATAGCAGAATCGAAGTCAGGGATCCCAAAAACCCACAAACTTGATTTTTTCCCAGGACCTATCGTTATCCTTACAATGCCAGAATCGGATTCAGCGATCCCAAAAAACCCCAAAATAGATTTTTTCCCGGAAAATTTGAGGAAAAGGATGGTCATCTTATCTTTACAGAACCTCCCCTTATCTTAACAAGGACGAAATTGAGAAAATATTGAATTTTCGTCGGATCTGTGCAAAATTTCGAGTCAATTGGAAGTGGGTCAAAATTGAATTGCACGATTAGAATCTGACAGACAGACAAACAGACACGAAGGCAAGCTTAATTTTCTGTCGCAAATCTCTTTTTTACTTTCTTCTACGGAGTATAATAAAGTATTGTATTCATGAAAAATTTCGACCTCTTAATTTTGCCTAAAAAACATTTCCCGATCACTCCTGAGTCGATTGGAGTCATATTTAAAAAATGTCTTTCTGTCTGTCAGTCTGTCTGTCAGTCTGTCTGTCAGTCTGTCAGTCTGTGTACAAGATTTCTCAAAAACTAATAGAGCTAGCGCCATGAAATTTTATAGGCATGTGGGGTCCTGAAATGGGACGATCCTATCAACTTTTGGTGGAAATCCGTTAACCGGAAGTATCCAAAATGGCGGTTTTTCAAAAATCGCAATTTCGTTTTTCTCGATTTACTCCCAAACTACGCGTTTTTTAGTGGCCTTAAGTATGACAAAACTTGGAGAAAATAAAATTTCCCACACTTTTGTCTTTAGCTATAACTCGATATCTCCACCTGTTATCGAGATAAACCGTTATTTCTAAAAAAACAGTTTTTTGCGATTATCTCGAAAACTAACGGGTTTTTGCTGACTGAATGTATGAAGTGAATTAATGAGAATGGCATTCTACACAATTTTGTTTCTTACCGTTATCCGTTATCTTTTACCGTTATTGAGATATTTAGATTAAAATATAAAAAAATATATTTTTGCAAATTACTTGCAAACTAACGGTTTTTCGACAAATTAATTTAAGGGGGAATTGGAGATGTTAAAATTTTTTACATTTTTGCCATTTACCGTAAATTGATATCTTTTACCGTTCTCAAGTTATCTCAAATTTTGTATGTTTTTGATATTTTTGAATAAACCAAGAATTTATTGGGAGGTCATCTTAGGTTGACAACGCGACAGGGCTCTAGCGTAAATTGCGCAGGGTCGTAGATTTTGTAGAAGAAAGTTTTGTGTTGACCACAACTGATATTTTTTGTTATTTCCATGGCGAAAATTTTATTCAATATTTTAAATGGTAGGACATCTCAAAATTTATTTCCCTATTTCCAATTTTTAAAAAGTTTATTCCGGGAAAAAAAATTTCCCCAGTACACCAAATTGTAAAAAAATTTACCCTTTCGAATCTTCATTGAACAGTTAATTCTAACTAAGATAATTTCAAAATCATAAAATGAATAGTCCAATTTAATTAACTATAAAATCCACTCTCAAACGAACAGAGACCTTTGGCATTCAACTTTAAATAGAATCTTTTCTAAAACTTTTGACCTACAATAAATCGGGGGAAAAAAGGTAAAACATTTCGTTTCATATCGAAAGTGGCATACGGCGAAAATAATAATTTTCCTCTATTAATAAACAAATTAAGGGTTCCCATTTAAAGTAAGTTATATTTATTAAATGACCGGCATTGTCACCACTACTACAATCACAATAAAAATCACCATATTGTGTGGTGAATATTTATTACATTAAAAGAAATATCCTATGTGTATCTGGATATGTGAGAGTTCGATTGATATACAACCTGTCGAGCCCATCCGTTCATTTTCCCGTCCATCCGTTTTAATTCTGTCCATCAATACAACAGCCAATCATACACGGATACAACGGATCTAGCTATACTCGTATATGCGTCCGTACCTACTGAACTCACCTGGAATATTTTCATAGCTCCAATCAATTTTCCCATATCAAGACTGAATTAATGATCGAGTGATAATCACAAGACGTGAAAATATTTTGTCGCCATTAAATTGATTTTGATTCTAATTGGATGGATGGACGTTTGCGGGTTGTTAGTCTGATTGACGACGGATTGAATGCGAACCTATATAAAAATAGGCATAAATTCCAAAATATTCTGATTTTAGGACGACTTGTGGAGTAAATTCAGAGGCACCAGATAGGATCAAGTATCATACATAAAAGTGCGTTTTTACAGGTGACCAACTCTCCCCTTTTGGAAAACCGAAAACTTGATGAATTTCGACTTCACCAGATGTGGGTGGACAGTGGATTTATGAGTCGCTTTATTTATTGATATGAAAATTGTTGACGGACATGTTTTATTGGGCAGTTGGGAATCAGTTAACAATAGGTCACCGCCGGTTACAAAATATAATTAGTTTGTTTTCTAGTTACGCTCGGCAATTTATGCATCCTACTACTACTTACTAACCTGAGTTTAGTAATTTATTTTTGAATGTTGTTATTATTTTAACACTTTTAGCCAGGGATTATGTTATTAGGTGACTTTCAAGATTTTTTCCACCTCAATGCAGTTTAATATAATTTGTCAATACCGCGTTGTCTTTGAATATACATAGACTCGTACGTATACAAAAAAAATATGTGATAATAAATATTCTTATCACGTGTCATCAGAAACAGGGTAATTTCATACGAATATTATTATTTTTTTTTCAGGATTTTGTCGACTTTTTATGATTCATTACATTAAAAAAGTTTCGAATAGATAGCTGAGCATGGTCATTATCTTCATTAAATTCATTGTTCGGTCTACTAAACCTAATAATATAATTTTTTTTATTACAAATCTTTTAAAAAAGTCGGCGTTCAATACAATAATTTATAAGAAATGAACGTAACAAACTATTAAATGTAATTATTTTGTTTATTTGATTCAATATTTATTTGTCTAAACATATGATTAGTATTAAGCAGGGATGGGAAACGTTATCGTAATGTAACGAAATAACGAAATGATTTTCGAGCTTTTTCTTCAAAATTACGTTATAACGTTAAAGAAATTCAATTCTGTTACAATAACGAAAAACGTAACGAAAAACGTAACGAAAAACGTAACGAAAAACGTAACGAAAAACGAAAAAAAAATATTACGTTTTTTCGTTATTTATTAATTTTTCCTTGTTTGGTTCAGTCACAGAACTATATAACATAGAACAACTGTCACCATACAAAGCTCTGCTGAAAAATGGTCCCAAAAGTATTTCCCTCTTTATCGTACTTGAACGCATTCACTGAACTGTATAAGGTCGCGAAATTCAAATTTCGTTTGCCGCGAAAATTTCACAAGTTTTAGACTAACTTTAGGCGTCAAAAACGAACTTTAGGCGCCAACACCATTCCGAAAGTCTATTTTCCTTTGACAGCTCACGGTTTAAACGAGACGGCTATATTTATTTTCATACGGTTATCTTGCTCTTACTTGAGTCGTTTTGATACACTAAACTGTATTGAAATGGGACTATTTGAGACAGCAAATCGAGCGATTTAGTATATCTATGGGTTCAGTATTATTTTTTTGTGAAATTTTCCACAAAAGTTCATCAAGTATAACCCCACAGACCTGCCACCTGCAATATATTTTTTTTTTTATTTGTATTTTCTTTTTGCTAAGTTTTATTGTTTTTTATAGAATTTATTTTTATGGAAACTGAACTGAATTATTTTGTGATAAACTATTATTAAAGTGCGTTTTTTTGTTTTCAGTTTCAATACAAGTTTTGCCAACATTGAATGCTGTGATTTTTTTTAACTGTATGTGACAAAAAGTTTAAATTTAGGGTCACTCCCCAGCAAACACAGAAGTACTTTTTAGAGGAGTGAAATAATGCCTGAAAGTAATGCTTACTAGAAATGAAACTTTGATAGGGCTCCGGGAAAAAATTCAGCTATATACTTCGTGTCTGTGAATTGCACCGTCCGCTTCTCCAAAGGTAGTTCTATAAGGTATTCTGTAAGGCGTGATAAAAGTACTGAAAATAAGCTCTTACAGAACTCCTTACATATCCTATAATATAATACGAGGAATGTCTGTCTGTCTGTCTGTCTGCACAAACGATCTCGAAAACCCGTCTAACGATTTTCACGAAACTTGGGGGTTAGGGATTTTCGGAGACAAAAAACCGATCCAGATAGGTCTCACCTCGGAGAAAATTCCCCTTCGATACACCTCGCCTGTTATCTTCGAATTGGGTGGTCCGATTTTAATGAAACTTTACAGTATTACTAAGGGGGCTAAGGGCTTTCGATTTTTCCACTACAAACCTGACTTTTCCCTCCCCTCGATAACCCTCACCTGGTGTCTCAAAACAACGTTTCAAAAATTGTTGACAGCGATTACTCAATAACCACTCAACCGATTTCTATGAAATTTTGTTATCGCGCGTTAGTTTTAGTTCTAGCTTTCTACTATAGGTCAGGAATTTAAAAACTCTGGAAAAGCTCTGTAAAGATAATGTGAATTTAGTTTTTCCCCAAAAATCGCCAAAAATAGGATTTTAAGCTCGCCGAGCATGGCTCGGTCTTCCTGGTACTAATCTGAAAAACAGGAGTTCTGCTTGCCTGATAGTAATACGCATTGAAATTACTTTTATAACTACTTACATAAGTATTGCACTAAAAGTTGAACACTTTTTTCCCAAGAAAATTCAAACCAAAAATTGTTTAAAAATTAAAAACTAAACTATTTAAAAAGAAACACTTAATTACTTATTTTAGAACATTCTTTTTTTAGTTACCTCCTTATCGATGTTGAATTTTTATCTTTTATATGCGATAAAAAACGCGTTCGAACTTAACTATTTTTTATTGCACTGTCAAAACAGTACGTTTTGTTTTGTTTTAATTTTTTCATGCGGCAGCGACATAACACACACAGTGCCATGGTCACCAACACAAATTTGAATTTGAAAAGTGCTTACCCCGGGCTTGCTGGGTCTACTCGAAAAATGTATAACTTTTCGATTCAATTGTGTAAGGAGAGGAAATACAACACATTTTTTTTTGCCCAACTTTTCGCGTAGTTTTCATGTCAATAGTCCGATCTCTTTTCCACAGATGAGTCAATTTATTTCTCAAATTTATCCAATTTTAAAACCGTTAGATTTTAGCAGGGCTAGGGCTATTAAACAAATCGCTCTCAAAACGCTTGCTAAATTCGGTAAGTTAATGGCGAAGAAACCGACAAAGAAGATCATAACCCATTGACGCGAAGAAAAATCAAAAGCAAAACTGAAAGACATCGGCACGTGATCGGGAAGTCTGGTGAGAGACATTGCTGTAAGCTAAAGGCCGGAATACAATTGGTCCGAGGCAACATTTACGGCGACAGATTACGGCGACAATGTTGTATCCCACATAGAATTCCGCACACTTTGTTGTTCTAAACACCATTTGTTTTTCATTTGATTTTGACAGCCGGACGGTGAGCCACATATATATTCTTTTGTTACCAATTATCATACAGAATCTTTTGTTACCAATTATCATACAGAATATGTGAGTAACACAGCATACGAACTATATTTCCTAATACTTTCTTTAAGTGACGAAATTTTGATTTTATGACGTCCCCATACGATTTCATTTGAAATCAACCATGAAATTTTGTCGGCGAGCTGGGCGACAAGAGTTAAATTCGATTCAACTTTTTACGACGACAAAGTTGGTCGGATTGATTGTATACAGAAGCATCGGATACTGTGGATTTATAATCTGAAATGTCGCCGTAGATGTTGTGTCGGGCCAATTGTATTCCAACCTTAAGGGCAGAAATCGGTTGTAGTGCCGACTAAGAATAAAATATTCAATTTTAATTCACTTGCACGTACGAAAATACCTAAAATTTCAAAAATACGTTTAAAAAAAATTATACAGAAATTGCTCTGATAGAAATAATTTATGAAATAAAACTAATTTGAAAATATTGATCTTATTATTCAGCTTGAAACTATGACCTTTGAAAAATTTAAAGTGAAATTAACTTTGTGTAAATAGCGGAAAAATTCTATCGAAACAGTTGGAAAACATTCTTTTAAAGAATCTTCACACATATTTTAAAGAAAACATACAACTTTATCTCACATTTTTCGACTCTGCACAGAAAATTGGTGTTAAAGTTCAACGCATTTCCTAAAAATTTGAAATTTTTATCAATTATTTCAATCTATTTCAGTGTTATCTCAATTGCTACAGAAATTAATTTAAGACATACATGGCTATTCTGGAATCCGAAGTTAAAACGTAAAACCAAACTCAGTCGACTTGATCCGCCACTTAATTGGTATTCTGGTATTCTCAATTTTGCAACGAGTAATTCTACCCTCAAACGTTACTAAATCATACGCAATCAAGAGAAGTGAAACGCAGCGGATTCAAGAATACAAATTGAGGGAAAATCGTTCAAACTCAACGCTACTTCGGATTCCAGAATAGGCATGATAGTAAAATTGTAAATAAATTATGGAGACGTAATTTAGCCGTTGAAGTAATTGATTTTCACGAAAATATTAGCGAGTATGAAAATAAAAATCTCCCAAGCCTATTACCTCGAAGAGTAGTTCAACGAAATTTAAGTTCACCTTTTTTCAACAGAATTCTCAACAGACTAATTTGAATATGAGTGAAAATTTGGCACAGAAGCGTCATACACAAAATAATCATTTCCAGACTTAACTAAATTCGCTTGTGTTATCAATTTTGAGACTGCAAAGAATATCATAATAATAATATGGAAATGGAAAAAAATCAATTTTTGTCTTATCTTGCGAATACGAATTTAATTGAATAGAGGAAATTTCATCTTAGTTAAGTTCAAGTGCTAACTATGTTAAAATCGTATCTTAAACATGAATATGAAAATTTTATTTGTTCTTTTTTATGTTCGATACTTAGCGTGCGTTTATTGTGATATTGTGGAAATAAATTTTGAACAATTTTGCCGTGAGATATCACCAACAGAAATTGAGTGCAGTGACATTAATTTTAACGATACAACCGAAATTACGTTCCATATTCATGTTGAAGAGCCAACAACAACAACAACAACAGAATCGAGTGTTACGACAAATAGAACAATCGGCATAGTGACTACCGGGTTGCCAGATGTGACAGATAAAAGTGATTCAAGTGCGGAAACGACTGAAAAATCGACAACAGCATTTGCCCCAGTAACAGATTCTAGTGATTCGTTCTTGGAGTCAACTACGACAACAACAACATCGGCGCCAGAGATTCCTGATGACGTTTGGGATTCATCTGAAAACGGGAGTGAGGACACAACAACAACTACAACCACACAATCGAGTTCGATTTTTGACAGTTGGGGTTCAATCACGAAAAAAACCACAACACAAAAACCAGAAACTGATGATGATAATGGAACTGATGGAGATGATTATGACCAGATTGATACCGACTATGGAATTTCAGATAATAATAGGCATTCAAGTGAAGAAACTGAAGAAAATCCAGGTTTGCGATGGGGTAATTTCCCAAGTGCCGAGCCGGAAGTTGTGACAAAGCATTATTCCGATCATGAATCTGGCAGTCCGCACCATCATCCTAATGAAGCCCTTCACCCTGTATCGGGCAGCCCCTACGATCCAGACAGCCATTTAGACCTCAATCCATATGGAATTATCGAATCAGACATACCCTCACCTTACACCGGCGACAAAGTGTTCACAATCGACCAATCTTATCGCAGCCCATACGGTACAAGCTACACCTATGACCCAGACAAATATTTCGAGTCAAGAGATAACCGTGGTGACACTTATGAAACGGACAGCATGGAACGAGATCCACATCACAACGACATTTATAGTAGTGACCCGTACAGCCCGATTATTCCGTATGACATGGGCACAAATGACCCATACGGCTACCATGGGGACGATAAAACTCCATCTGGTAACAATATCGACTTTTTTGATCTATTCAAGGATGAAGACCGTTATCGCGAGCGCGGAATACACGATACTAATAGACCGTACAACTCACCTTATGGGACAAGCAGTACTTATGATCCAGATAATCCTCTGAAACAGCAGCAGAATACCTATACATACGCTTCTGGCAATATTCATGGTTCGGGCATTAGTAGCGCTTCTGACAGTACATATGGTGCAGGCAATACTGTTGGATCTGGCAGCACCTTCGGCAACACTTACGGATCTGATAGTGTGTATGGCACCACTACTCCCAAACCTTACGGATCAGATAGCGTATATGGCACCGGGAATACTTACGGATCTGGCAACACTTACGGATCTGATAGTGTGTATGGCACCACTACTCCCAAGCCTTACGGATCTGATAGTGTATATGGCACCGGCAATACTTATGGATCTGGCAACACTTACGGATCTGATAGTGTGTATGGCACCACTACTCCCAAACCTTATGGAACAGATAGCGTATATGGAGTTAACAGTAATTTTGGATCGAGCTCAGGTGGCCTGTATGGGACAGGCAGCACTTACGGATCTGGCAATGCTTACGGATCTGGCAACACTTACGGATCTGATAGTGTATATGGCACCACCACTCCCAAACCTTATGGAACAGACAGCGTATACGGAGTTAACAGTAATTATGGATCGAGCTCAGGTGGCCTGTATGGGACAGGCTCTGGTTCTAGTGACACTTATGCATCCGGCTTTAATTACGGATCCAACACAAATACATATAATTCACCTACAACGACAACCACACAAAAACCATCCGACTGGGGAGTATTCGGCGGAATGTTCGGAAGTGGTAGTGTTACAACAACTACACCGAAACCATATTCTAGTTATGGCAATACTTACGGATCTGGTTCGGGCGATACTTATGCATCTGGCTTTAATTATGGATCCAACACTAACGATCCTTATGGATCCCACAGCACACCAACGACAACCACCACTCATAAACCATCCAGTTGGGGAGTATTCAGCATATTTGATAATGGCGCCAAGACTACGACCACGCCAGCACCATATTTTAGCTCTGGCAATACTTACGGCAGTGCTTACGGGTCTGGCTCGAGTGATCCATATGGTAGCTTTGGAGCCTATGAAACAACAACCAAACCAACAACAACTACAGAAAAATCTCCTGGCTGGGGTATATTTGGCTTATTCGGGGGTGGGAGCAGCAAACCTAAAACGGCCACCACAACAACAACGACAACGACAACAACAATGAGGCCATTGGTTCCTTTCCCATCTTTAGTTGCTGATGATGAAGGTGGCGAGTCGGGGTCAAATGAAGGTGATGATTTGCCAATTGATGGTGAAGATGATGAGGGGGGTTCACAGGAAACTGGTGATGGATATGAAGATTATGAGGAGAATGAAATGCCACGAGATGATCCAAGATATTTGAATTATGACAATGATGACTATCCAGATGAAGCCGATGAGAACTATCCCGATGAAAATACAGACGATGCAGATGAGAACAATCACATTGAGAACACGAATGACGCGGATGACACAAATGACGCTGATGACACCAATGACGCAAACGACACTAATGACGCGGATGACACTAACGGCACAAATGACGCCAATGACGCAGATGACACGAATGACGCAAACGACACTAATGACGCAGATGACACGAATGACGCAAACGACACTAATGACGCAGATGACACCAGCGGCACAGATGACGCCAATGACGCAGATGATACGAATGACGAAAATGACACCAAAGACGCAGATGACACCAACGGCACAGATGACACCAATGACGCAGATGACACCAACGTCACAGATGACGCCAATGACGCAGATGACACGAATGACAGAAACGACACCAATGACGCAGATGACACCAACGGCACAGATGACGCCAATGACGCAGATGACACCAATGGCACAGATGACGCCAATGACGCAGACGACACCAATAACGCAGATGACACAAATAACGTAGATGACAATGTTGCCAGCGGCGAAGATGACTCCGCAGATGACAAAACTACAGGCGCCGAAAAAGAAGAGAAGACAACAAATATAACTGATCCCGTAAAAGTTCAACCTCCCGACACTTCGTCCTTCAAAAAACTGAATCATACACGTCTATCATTCGTGAATTCCAAGATCAAAGCTATACCGAATAATATATTTTTCTTTTTCAATAATTTAACAGAATTAACTATAATCAACAGTACGCGAAGCCTGGGTTTATCAATGTTTTATCCTGGACATACTTTGCTAAAATTACATTTGGCTGAAAACGAAATCGTTACAATTCCGAGACAAGTTTTCTATGATTTGGGAAATTTGGTTTCGTTAACATTTGATAATTGCAGTCTAAGTGAAATATTCACTGACAGTTTATACGGTCTGTTCAGTTTGAAAGTTCTTCATCTCGGGAACAATAAAATCGAAAAACTTCCCGAAGGAGTATTCAACTACATCATGGAAGTGATCCAAGTTGATCTTTCGCATAATCGCATTAAGGAACTGAGAGCAGATATTTTCAAATACACACCAAAACTCAAAGCTCTATCGTTGAATAATAACCGATTGAAACATCTAGACGCTAAAATATTCACTCCAGTCTATCTCTTCCGATTAGATTTATCTTATAATCAACTCATAGAATTGACAATTAAAAGCGATGTCAACAAAATAATAGCGAATAGATGTTACCTGCGGAAACTTTTCATTGAGGGAAGAATACGAAATTTGGACGTAATCGACAACAATATTGATGAAATTATTTTAGTTGATGATATACCAAACTTTACACTATTTGCCAATTCAACGAATATGAAATTTTCATTTGTTAGTAGGAATACGTCGACTCCTATCAATGTTGCGAAACCAGCAAAACCCACTAAGAAACCAAAGGGTGGAAAAAAAAGTAGCGGTGGAAAAACTGAGAAAAAATCTAGTGATGGAAAAAATGGAAAGAAAAAGAGTAATGGAAAAAATCAAGGTTCTGGAAAAAGTAGAAGAAATGCAAACATGGGAAGAAATCAGAATAACGAACGAAATCGAGGAGGAAATCGTAGAAGCCGTGCCAGCGCAGCCTAATTTTTTTTTTATTTTTTAATAAATTAATTTTTTAAAGATACTGTATATTGTAAGGAAGTGTGATGATTAATAAAAAAAAATCTTTTATACTTAAAAGGACCCAAGTTTGATTTAATTAAACAATTTTCAATGTTTTTCTAAAAAACTATGCTGTCTGATTTAGCAAAACATAAAAAAAACATACAATTGTTTATTTTGTAAAATTAGGCATTACACCACGGCTAATGGAAATTACGCGTGTAGGGTGAACAGATAGTCACGCTCATTAGAACGAGGTCGCAATGCACAAGACGAAGATGATCCAACTACACTCAGAAAAATGGAGGCTAACTCGACGACCTACATACGGCGTAATTGGCCTCGGGTAGGCGCGCGTTCGCCTGCATGTGGGCAAGTAAAACTGAGTTGACCTGTGGTCGGAGAAATTCTGAAATTAAGCCACCAGCAGGTGAAGTAGGGCATTGGGAGCTGCACGAGTTGACCTTAGATAGGTTAACTCTGACCGCTAGCTGGCTTACAGACACCTCTGTAAGGTCAGAGTTAATTTGGCAAAAAGTTGACCTGGACATTTTTCTGAGTGTAGGCTATAAGAGTAAATATGAAGTAAGTATTACGTCTCTTTCACACACATCTTTCTTGTAAACTTCTAACAAACCTTATCTATTTTTTAGCACCACCTGATTCCAAGGAAGGACCCTTTTGAGGCACTCTTCAAAAAGCCTTCAATACGATTCAAATGAAAATAAATTTGGGCCTAATTACTCGTAAATAAATAAAAATAAGGTAAATCATTTGCAAATATCTGATGTGAACAGCACATGACTTTCTCATACGAAATCTACATCCCACCCCCACAATTTATACTATGACAAATATAAGTTTAGAGGCGGTCTATAAAATACGCCACACATTTAGTGGTGTCCGCGGTAATGTGACGCCGCGCGCCAATACAAAATACATACAAAAAATCGCGAAAGAGCGATAGAGGTTCGAAATGCCGAAAATTAGCGTAACGTATATAATTTGAAATATTTCGATAACGGTAAAAGATATAGATTTACGTTACAAATCAAAAATGTTGGAAATTTTAATATGTTCTACTCTCCCTTGAATTATTTTTTCGAAAAACCATTAGTTTGTAGGAAAATCGTAAAAATATAATCATTACCTACTATTTCAAAAAAAAAAAATTCTTACAATTTTGTCTTTTAGTGTATAACGGTAAAATACAAAATTGTAGGAGTCCCCTATTTTAATCAATTCATCTTATGTATGGAACCACCGAAAAACCGTTAGTTTTAGAGATAATCGCAAAAAATGATTAGTGAACATTAATTTCATTATCGCTTCTAAAATATATTATAGGTATTAAAGGACCGATAAAACTTTGTTAGAGTAGGTACACGGTTAAAAATATTGAACTAACTTTTAATCCCATTCCTTGAATTCGACATTTTTTAATAAAATGTTTATTGTTTTTCGATATGTTTTAATTTTTTTCCTCCGTTATAATTCGCATATTGTCTGTTACATCCGAGTATATAAGTGGAATCCGAGTATATTAATGGGAGATATTAAAATAAATTTGGTTTCAGCAAGATGGTGTTACGTGTCATACAGCGACCCAAACAATTAACTTATTAATTCAAGAAATGGTGCAGTGAATTGGCCTCCAAAATCGTGTGATTTAACGCCATTGAATTACTTTCTATGGGGATATGTTAAGTCACTGGTTTATACTGATAAACCAGCACTAATTGACGCTTTGGAAATCAACGTATCATTTCGTAAACGATTGCTTAAAAAGGTGTTCGAAAATTAAACTCATCGAATGCGATTTATTAGATCTAGGCGTGGTGTAAAGAAACTTTTTTTAAACCGAAGAGTATTTTTAAAAACCAAATGTCTTACCATAACATTTAAAAAAAATTTGATTCAAACATATATTTTATGTATTATTTTTCTATAAGTCTAAAAAAATCATCCTTTATTTTTTATTTGAATAAAAATAATCACGCAGTTCCTTCTCCAATCCTCGCAAAATTTACGATAAGATAACCCTGAGGAGTTGTCAGTCTTTAAAGCACTCTGATTGAAATATGATATGTGGAAAAGTTATCTAAATATATAAAATCGTTTAACCTGATTGACTGACTGACTGACTCATCAACGCCCAGCCCAAACTCCTGAAGCTAGAGACTTGAAACTTTCACAGTATGTCCCAACCATTGCGTTGGCGCTCACTAAGGCGGGGTTTTCCGAAATTTTACCGCTCAGGGGGTAAACGGGGGGAAAAGGGGGTTTGGGTGTTGTTAAACCGTGATTTTCGCCATAAATCCTGCTCAATAGAAGGCTGAAAAGTTTCACTCGGGGGTTTTCGGGGTCGCTGATCACGAATCCGCTGTTAGATTTTCAAAATTAGAAACGGAAGGTCCTGTATGGATAACGCCAATATCCTTTTTCCTGATTTTTTCCGGGGGAAAATGGACAAATCTGATGTTAGACTAATGCGCAACGGAGAGTACTGCAAGGATAAGATTTTTGTCAAAAGTTTTTAAGTTCTTTCCGGTTTTCTTCGTATTCTAAAACTTATACAAAAAACTTAACCCGGCAACCACGGGTATGCAAGCTAGTGTATTATAAACCTGTTTTTGCGATTATAAAATATTATAAACTGTTTTAGAGAACGGTGTCAGTTGACACCAAAACGAGCCAGCAGGTGCCAAAACAGTATGCCGTGTTGCGAAGTCGTTTTTAAACAAAGGTTTTGCTAAACATGAGTTTAAACTGACAGTTTGCTTTTGTCAGTTTGATTTAAACTCATGTTTAAACTGACAAAAACTGTCTTTTGTCAGTATAAACTCATGTTTAACAAAACCTGTGTTTAAAAACTACTATGAATACGCTCCTGTAAATTGAGAAAAATAAAAAAAGAAAGTATGAAATAATACATTTTATAAAATAATTTATTACTATCAAAAGCTTGTTACATGTACAAATATTACATTTCAAGTGTGAATTAAAAAAAAAAAATCGAAACAAAATAAAAAAAATTTAACAACTAAATTTCGAATAATTTTTTTGTGACCGAATGAGATCACAATTTTCTGCAGAAATGCTGTTATTATCAATAAATAAATTACTTAATTGACTTAAATTTATGAATGTATTATTCTCAATATTTTCTAATTGTGTTGACGAAAGATTTAAAAACACCAACGTAGAAAACTTTTCCAATATTTTCCAGTTTAAATTATTATTGAGCGGATTTTCCTGCAAGTGAAGCTCGGTAAACTTTCTACCTGCATCAACAAGAAAATTAATTTCGTTGATAGAATTTCTTGCCAAATTCACGAATCGAATTTCTTCCAGATTTTCTATCGCAATCTCAGTAATACAATTATTTCTGCCATCCAAAAATTCAATTCGTCCCTTAATCAGTAACTTTTTTAAATTGCAACCTTGAATGTGTAAATATAAAACTGGTCCCACTTCAAGTTCCTCTAAAGGATTTCCTCCTAAACGTAAGCGATATAAAAACAGTTTGCTTATGACACGGTTGTCAAACACTTTGAGTTTGTTGTTTCTTAAATTCAAATCAATTAAATTTACGTTTTCTTCGAAAAGGGTTTCGTCATCGAGCGATTCCAGCTGATTGTCAGATAAATCAATGGCAATAATCATGGTTAAATTTTTGAAAATTCCAGCGGGCAAAGAAGTTATTTTATTTTTCGATAAAGATAGATAAGTCAGTTTATGAAGATTCCAAAAACAATCGAAAGACACTTGCTCTACTTGACAATTCGATAATATTAAACAATCCAAATGTATTAAATGTTGAAACACTTTGCTAGGCAACGTCATCAAATCACAATTCAAAATTTTTAGATTTTCCAGGTTTTCGCCGTTTTCAAAATTATCCACATGAATTGTTCGAATGCTCCCATTCACAGAAAGATACGTCATATGATTAAAAACTTCAAAGATATATTTGGGAAATGTTTCTAATTTCATATCTTCAACACTTAAACGCGTTGTTGATGTGGTTGAATCTACGTCAAATTCAATTTCGTCCAACGAACTTATATTACTCCAGGTAAAATTTCCACATTCAATTTCGAATGCGTTCTTCTCAATACAATAGTCACTATATTTAATTTTAATAACTTCACAGAATATTATAAATTGTTTTAAATGAAATGAAATTAATAAAACAATCACAAAGCTTTTCATTTTACAAACAAAAGAGATTTTTCATTGAGTCTTCACAGAAAAATTGATAGATACTAAAGTCAGATTTATTTGGTTTTTTTTTTTTACCAGCAGTAATTCTAGTAAATCATTGATGATAATGAAATGAATGAAAAGTTCATAAGTTCATTTAGTTTGTATAATCTTTAAAAATACCATAGTAAGAAATTTGTTGTGTAAGGGCTTTTAATATTTTCAAATTTGATGCAATGTAATTAAAGTTGAAAGTAGCGTTTGGAATGTAACCCTTGCAAAATTCATGACTTTAAGAACCGTTTGCACCAACGAAACTTAGCGTCTTATGTTCAACTTAAATTATTCAATTCCCAGAATTTTTACGGTTTTACACGGAAAAAACATATGGGAAACGTTTCAACAAAATTGCCTGCTCCAGTCCCATATTTATCGTAAAAAATGGTGTAGTGGCCAACTATGGGAGTCATTCCTATAAAAAAGTTGGAACTGTTCCCTAGTTTTTAACACGTTGGCTACCATGTGAGTCACCGGTGATCGCAGCGTGTCACCCACAGGGACAATGTGAGTCACCGGTGTACACACACTATTGTCATTACCATGTGGAATTCAACGCATCTAAAACCCAATCAATGCTGTTATCGATGAAATGCGAAAAATCCCCCGAAACGGTCGAATTTATGAGTGAGTCCATTAGTGACTCAAAAAACATCAGAATGTTGGGCATCGAAATAAATAAGAAGCTCCAATGGAGTGATCATATTTTTAAAATAGCAAAGGAAGCATCGCAGTGCCTAGGCTTCCTGGGACGATGCAAAAAATATTTCGCACCAGTCGACGTCCTTAACATTTACAAGAGCTACATTCGACCGAGACTCGAGTACAATTCGCACATTTGGGCTGGAGCCCTAAAAACTGTCCTCCAACTGCTGGACCGAATCCAAAAACGTGCGATCCGACTAATTGGAGACAAGTCTTTGACAGATTCATTACCGTCTCTCGAGCATCGTCGCTCTGTTGGAGTACTCAGCATATTCTACAAATATTTCAATGGGAAATGTTCCACCGAAATTTCCCAACTTATTCCTCTACGGTATATTTTCCCTAGACCCTCTCGTGCAGCTACACGTGCGCACGACTTCTTCCTTGAGCCTCCCCGCTTTCGTACAGTAAAGTTTAGGGGTTCCTTCATTCCGCGAACTACAAGACTTTGGAACAATTTACCATCCGATGTGTTCCCCCCGGACTATAACCCGCAGAAGTTAAAGGAGAACATAAATCGGCATCTCCTTTTGTCCTTCCAACCATCCCGAGCTGTGCTTCGGCATTAAAGGGTCTTCCCCTAAGCTCTGGCTGGATCTATAAAAAAAAACCATCAGTTTCTCAAGTTCCATGGTTGAGTGCAGTCGCTCGTGCGGTACAAAGGGGTTTTTTTTAGTTTTTTCCGTTATATTTTATTCGATTCGTTCGTTTTTGTCTGTATTGATCTTGTGTTCACTGGTGACTCACAAAGTACAGAAATGATTTTTGCGTTTTTTCCCAGTGTATACTAGCGGAGTAAGCGTTTCTTTGGCTGGTAGCCAACAAAGACACATTCCAACAAAAAAAAAAATGCCGTATTCTTTTTTTATGTAAATATTCCCAAAATTACGGGAGGGTTTGCTGTATATGTTAGACATGTTACGACAAAGAATTGGGGATCATTCTCTTTTGTAAGGAACCCAATCCTAAAATTAAAGGAATAAATCCTATAAAACGTTGTAATGTCTCCACTGGTTATTGGACTCTCTGTTATATACAAGTATATGCGCGGTATTCTCATTTGAAACAGGATTTCCTACTATAATTATAGCACCAGGGCCTATCCCAATAGGATTGAATACTTTTTTATTGGATTCTGTCCAATCTAAAGGGGACAGACAAAAATTCGAGTTATAGAATATACGAGATAGGGAAGTGCGGGAGGCTTGAACAAATTCGAGATATCAAACAACTCGAGTAATAAAATGCCCCGTAATTAAAAAATTTCTCCGGCATAAATGTTAAGGCCGGGATACAATTGGCCCGACACACCATTTACGGCGACATTTCAGATTTTAAAATCATGGTACCCGATGCTTCTGTATACAATCAATCCGACCAACTTTGTCGCCGTAAAAAGTTGACTTTTGTTGGTCAACTCGCCGACAAAATTTCATGGTTGATTCAAAATGAAGTCTTATGGGTACGTCATAAAATCTAAATTTCGTCACTCAAGGGGAAATTAAAGATAATATTAACCCTCCGTCTACCATTGGGGTCAATTTGACCCCACAGCGATAAAATTTTTCTCTAATTCTAGCCGTAATAGTTTTTGGACTTTGTAACTTCTTGACATTGTTTCTTTAAAAATTCTTCATTGTATTTTGCTGGAATCTATTGACATTATTGAAGTTTTTTCTAAGCGTACTCAGACATTTTCAATAACAACTAAAGGAAAATGGCTTATTACCGATTGGGGTCTAATTGACCCCAACGGTAGTTCTAGCAGGTTTTTTTTCGGTAGACGGAGGGTTAAGAAATATAGTTCGTATGCTGTGTTGCTTACGTTCACATTCCTTATTTGTTTGATAATTTGTAACAAAACAATATATATGTGGCGCACCATCAGACTGTCACAATCAAATGAAAAACAAAGGACGTTTAGAACAACAAAGTGTGCGCAATTGTATGTGGGATACAACATTATCGTCATAATCTGTCACCGTACGTGTTGTATCGGGCCAATTGGATTCCGGCCTTTAGAGTGTGATAGTAGGCAGGTCCAAATATATAAACCATGAACTCGCAAACCGAATTATAATTGGCTTGAATTACCATAGTCGTTGAATCCTATTTGCATAAGAATGAGTTGGCCAACACTTAAGATTCGTTTCTAATTTTTTGTAGAACTGAGTCCTACATAATATTGGAGTCACTTCTAAAAACAATTGGTACGATCCCATTCCATAATCTAGCATTGATTCCATCTCAGTTTAGGAATGGCTCCAGTGAAAACTAGGAACAGGCGCTACTTTTGTTGGAATATGTCCATTCTTCTTTCAGCCCAGTAATGATTCTACGAAAACTAGGACTAGTTCCAATATTTATGGAAGCCTGTGCTACAAAATGGTGTGACAAGATCTAATCGCTTTCCCATATTTTATAGGAACGTTTCCTATGCCGACTTTTTCCGTACAGTAGACTAAGCACAACTTAATTTTTTAAGAACAGTACGAGCAAACGGGCCTACAAGTCTTAATTACAGAAAATATTGGATAATTTTTCCCTCAAATATTATCGCCACATCCCCCCTCCCTCCTCCTGCCCCTTAATAAAATGAAGCATTTTCTTTTCAAATATTTACATTGTTATTCTACTCCATTGAAAACACCAGTCATGGTCTTCATTTTGTATTTCGCGTTTGCTATTCCGCCATTATTTTGTTGCCCAAATAAATAAAGCGAACCCGAAAAACGAAAAAAAAAAGTATTTACCTAATGGCAAGTGAATAATGTTGATTCAGCACTTCGAACTTTGTCCAATCTTCGTTGGTAACATAAAAAGTGTAAGATGGGGATATCTTGTGATAAAATCTTTGGCTGGAGGTGTTGCTGGCAAAAGTTATACAAAAAAAAATCCGCCATATCTCTACCGCATCGGCTGTACTTGCGGGCTATAGAGAATCTACCTAGCATAAGATTGGATATAAAGGTATAAAGTTTTACTTATTCGTTGCGGTAATAAATCTTCCCGTGCCAACGTTAAACTTTGTAGCACAAATGGCAGAGTTTGAAAAGCGGAGCCATGAGTAGTGCCCTTTTTGCAAAAACAACGACCGTCGTCAACCACCGCCTCTTTTTCCACAGAGTTTTGCAGCTATTAGGCTTTTACTTCAATGTAAAAAGGGTCCCGGTTTGTTTTGGTTATGTTAGGATGTCATACTCCTTGTTTAATATTCACCTGAAAGTTCCAAAGCAGGCGTTATGAACCTATTTTATACAGGTACGAGATACGGTAAAATATTGTTGAAGATAAATATGCTTAAAAATTGTTTGTTGGAAATCTTTTTTTAGGATTTTTATTTTTTTTATGACACCAGTTAATTTTAAGGAGAACCGAAATGAATTATTTCTATTTAGCCGAAGATCGAGCTTTAAATCAATATATATTTAGTCATAATTTATGAATTATTTTAACATTATTAAAAAGATTCACAATTTTATACAGTCACCACATGGACTCACTGGAGTCCTTCCAAACGACTTTAAGGTGCCTGTCCACATGAGAGTAAATGCCGGCGAGAACCCCTCGAGATTTCTCGATAGCAGCTACTCGCAAATGGACACGTCTCTGCGAGTCTTTCGCAAAAACTCGCGAGCTAGTTTCTGCGAGCTGTCAAAAGTGATTCTACTCTCTAGTCGACACTAAACTCTCACCCACTAAACTCTCCACTAAACTCTCCACTAAACTCTCCACTAAACTCTCCACTAAACTCCCGGAGAGTAGCTCGCCAGATATGAACAGCGTTTGAATTTCGCTAGCAGCTCTCGAGAACTCACCAAAGCAAGATGCCAAAAACATCAAGATATTGGTCACCGGTGGCGATTGCTTCTCTCATTTTTGTAGTTTTTTTTTTACGACAACCGACAATTTTAATTAAAAACTCTATTTCGGAACTTGTTAACCTACAAAAATTCCTAAATTGTTGCGCGTCTCCAATTTGCAATTCTCTTATTAGACTTTTTCCGCCACCCAAAAGATTTCTCCTTTGAATCCAGGACTTAATCCAGCACTTTTTTTGACTGATTTTGTTTGTCTCTTATTATTAATTAGGATAATCACAGCTGTGCGATGACATTTCGATTACTTTCCACTTTCAGTCGTGCATCACGGGTCTTGAGAGTTCTCGCGAAAACGCTTTCCGCTAGAAACTCGCCGAGAGCTCGCGATAGAAAAATGGCCGAAATTAACCCTCAAATGGACAACCTCCTGCGAGTAACTCTCGAGAGTTTTTGAGAGTTACTCACGTATTTACTCTCATGTGGATAGGCACCTTTACAATGAAAAAAGGAATGTTCGTCTCAAACGAAATTAGACGCAAACCATACGAATGTTTATTAGAAACAATACAAAAATGTTTATAGTAACCAATAATAACCAGTATTAACAACACTTATTGTTTAGGATAAACAGTTTTATGTTTCGTTTAAACACTTCATAAGTAAAGTGTTTGAAACAACTAATGTTCCTAAACACTTTCTGATCCTGTAAAATATTTAAATGTTCTACACTAGGATTTAAAAATGTGTGGCACTAACACTTGGCACTTTCACGAAAACTAAACGTTCAATAACTAATAACACTATTTCAATAAGTTCATTTTTTGTTTGTATTATAAACAAGAATTATTTGGAACAAAGAAAAATTCTTCGGGCCCAACACTTATTGTTTATTATTAACTATTTCAACAATTGAACATAATATTTTTGTGTTTTCCACGAACGACTTAGGTATTTAACGTTTTTGTCATAAACAATATAAATATTTCTAAAACAAAAATACAGTGTTTCTGATAAATATTTTAAAATTTGTAAATAGCTTCATCAAAAGTGTTTGTTACAATAGACAAAAAGTGTTTAAGTGCAGTTTGCACCAACAAAACTTAGCAACTTATGTACAACTTAAAAAAATTAAGTCGAAGAATTTCTACGGTTTAAGTAGGCTAACCACAACTTAATTTTTTAAGTATAATACGCGCAAATGGGCCTAAGACAGACACCGATTTTTTCAATCTGAACCGAAATTGTTTTTTTGAAGTATTAAATGATTGCAAAAAACATTATTATACAATAATTGTTGTCAACGAACATGTCCTGTTTGCTATGAAAAATTAATATTTCACAGAAACATAATTTTATTGCTGCAAACTTTCAATAGATGTTCGCAAATACTTTCCAAACATTCCTTTTTTTCAGTGTACGTAACGACAACCCAAGAGAGACTGGATTAAGCAAATTTAAAATGCTTGCCATATTTATAGATTTCATTTATGTCATTCCATTTGACAGCTGTCGCGAAAAAAAAATTAAAATGGCGATACTCAATTTGCTGAATTGAATGCTACAACTGGTGGGACGCAATCTATATAGCTGGGCAGTTTTTTTTCATTGCCGATCAAGTTGTTCCGCCGGGTTTTAAATTTACCTGAAATTAATTATTGAAATTTTCGGAAAAAACATAACAAAAGCTATAATTGCCAATCTGGCAATTATTGAAAACCCGTATGGTGATTTAATTGAAAGGCGTATCAAAATTTCATTTGAATTCAAATTTTCAAATAAGATTTTTTAAAACTTGTTCCGATCGGATTTTGATGTATGGGAGTTTTATGTAGAATCATATTCTAAATAACTTTTGTTCTTGCACTTTTTTCATACGATGCAAAGTTTTTGAGATATTCGCAAAAAACGTTTTCAATCGTATGGGGGGTACCCCCACTAATGGTCCATTTTTGCCCATTAACGAACTTAGCCTCGCATTTTACGAAAAACGGATCTGCGCAAAATTTAAAGTCTCTAGCTCAATCCATGCGCCCGCAATCCGCGCCACAGACAGACGGACAGACGGACGGACGGACAGACGGACGGACGGACAGACGGACGGACGGACAGACGGACGGACATGGTAAATTCAACTTTTTTCATCATTCTAAACACACTGGTGTAATTCATTTTTGTGTGCGATGACGGGATCTTGGCGTTACAAACGGTAAGGCAAAGTCAGTATACCCTTTGATTTCACCATACGGGTATAAAAACAATATTTATACCCGTATGGTGAAACCAAAGGGTATATTAACTTTGCTTTACCGTTTGTAACGCCAAGATCCCGTCATCACACACAAAAATGAATTACACCAGTGTGTTTAGAATGATGAAAAAAGTTGAATTTTCCATGTCCGTCCGTCCGTCTGTCCGTCCGTCTGTCTGTCCGTCCGTCCGTCTGTCTGTCTGTCTGTCTGTGGCGCGGATTGCGGGCGCATGGATTGAGCTAGAGACTTGAAATTTTGCGCAGATCCGTTTTTCGTAAAATGCGAGTCTAAGTTCGTTCATGGGCAAAAATGGACCATTAGGGGGGGTACCCCCCATACGAACGAAATCGTTTTTTGTGAATATCTCAAAAACGGTGCATCTTATCAAAAAAGTCCAAGAACAAAAGTTATTTAGGATATGATTCTACATAAAACTCCCATACATCAAAATCCGATTAGAATAAATTTTAAAAAATCTTATTGGAAAGTTTGACTTCAAATTGGAATTTTGGTATAACTGTTCGAATTTTGATACGAATATCACCATACGGGTCTCCAATGATTGCCAGATTGGCAATTATAGCTTTTGTTATGTTTTTGAAAATATTTTAAGAACCGTCAAAGATACAAATAAAAAACCGTTAAAAAACCATTACGATTAAATTTGTTTTTGAAGAAAAATTTGTTCTAGCTATAATTTTGCTCTTTCGTATTTTTCATTAGTTTAAAATTTCAAATCTCTCAAAAATGTTGAGAAAATCTGATAATACATAATACCATTTTGAATTCGAAATGAATATCCAGCGGTACGACGCGTTGTGAAGTATTCCTGGATCCACCTTACATTATGCAGAGATTTCTTCAATGGCGACACGGTACCCTTTTGAAAGAATTTTGCATGAAAAGTTTGACCAAGGTAAAAAAGTGTATGTAGGATCACATCCACAATAAATTCCTTGAATAAAAATATAAATAAAATATGTTGTAGATGTTCGGTGTTTCGTTGTTCTCTATAATACCGTGGTTTTCGTTTTTCTCCAGAAAAAAATTCTTTGTCTGATGCAACCTTCAACATTTCAATACCGTCGTAGTGAAAATATTTCGCACGACGAAGGAAAAAAAACAGTCCTCCACCATCGCAACCACGACCGACGTCCATGCGGTACCTTTGGTTGGTTTAGCCTCCAGGACTCCGATCCCCACAAACGTGAGTTCAGGTCGAGTAAAAATCTTCCCTTAACATCTATTATGCTAAAGTTATGGTTATGAAAAATATTTCTTCTTTATCCATACACAAAGTTATACCCGAAGCTGCGTGTTTTTCACTCATGCTTTTTACATGACGTAGACTTCTTTTCTACACGACTCCCAAAACGTTCGAAATGGTCGTCAGATCGTACTCCATTCGGGTTTTTTTATTCACATTATTCGGGGGGCACCCTATCAGCTTTTTGATCTGCAAGCATGGCGGACGTGAGGTGAAAATTTAACCAGAAAGAATTTTGTTCGTGCCCATTTTATGTATACCCGTCAAATAATTTTTCATCTTTGTTCATTTTCTATTTTCTTTTACAGTACTTTTAGGGCTTTGCTATAAAACTTAAGTGCTGATTGGATTTACTGATGGCTGAGTTCGGATATGAAAACCTTTTTTAGTAATCGGAGTAATGGATTTTTTTTTTCACTTTGCAGCAAAATTTGAAATTCGAATTTGGAAGCTGGGGAATATTTTATGGTTGATGCCGATATGAATTTAATTTAATCAAAATAGAATTTAAATTTGGCTCTGCTTCACCTGAAATATTTTTTCAATATTTTTTAAACATATGTAAATAAAAAAAAATTGTCAAGAATATTTTAAGTGTCGATTTTATAATATATTTAAGATGCCTAAAGTATAAGGTGGCAGTTAGGTTCATGAAAAAATATATAAACGCGTTGTCAGTTAAAGAAAAAAAAATATTCCACCTGTGTTAAAAATATTCCACCTTATGTGAAGCCAATCACCGCGTTATGTGAGTATTGCTGCAATTTAGGAGTTGCATTAGAGCGAGACCGCCTTATACGAATAGTTACCTGCACTTCGCATTATTGTTTGTAAAACAAAGTTTTATTCAGATATTACACAATTTTAGTTGACAAGTAAGAAAATTAATTTAAGACTTCAGATCTTCTGATCTTTTCAACTTTTTTTATGACAGGTGTATGTTATTTAGTGGCTTATACGTTCCACACACCAAAAATGATAGTGCCCCCCGATATGAGGAAATAGAGACCCCTGTTTACGCTGGGTGACTTTTTCTGGTGATCATACAAAAACCTATCCCGCAAGGTTCATAACAGTCGGGCAGTGTAGAGTTTGGAAGGACGAAAAATGCTTTTTGTACTAACTTTCAATCCCAGTTAGAAAATTTTGTATTTTTTAAAATATTTTTTTGATTTTCTCCTTCCGTTAGAATTCGCATAAAGGTCTGCTAAATCCAAGTATATAAGGCAAAAGCAAAATATCAAAAAACTGAGGTTCTGAAAAGCACTATTTTTTATACTTTCTTTTTTCAGTAAATCAAAGTTTAATAAAAATATCAAATTTTGAATAAAATTTTAAAGATTTTTTTTTCAAATAGCGCGGTTTCTTACATCGTAATAAGAAAACGTCAACAACACTAAATGGGTTATATTCATAGATATACTAGATCGCTCGATTTGCTGTCTCAAATGGTCCCATTTCAATACAGTTCAGTGAATCAAAACGAGTCAAGTAAGAGCAAGATAACCGTATGAAAATAAATATAGTCCTCTCGTTTAAACCGTGAGCTGTCAAAGGAAAACAGACTTTCGGAATGGTGTTGGCGCCTAAAGTTATTTGTTTGCGCCTAAAGTTAGTCTCTCGCGGCAAACTAAATTTGAATTTCGCGGCCTTATACGTTCAGTGGATTCTTTCAAGTACGATAAAGAGGGAAATACTTTTGGGACCATTTTTCAGCAGAGCTTTGTATGGTGACAGTTGTTCTATGTTATATAGTTCTGTGGTTATATTATTCAAATTTATATTATTAAAATTTATTATTATTATTAAAATTTGATTTATCTAAAAAGAGAAGTCTTAAGAAAACAGTGCTTTTTTTAAAACCTCAATTTTTTAATACTTCCCTTTTGCCTCATACCATATGCGAATTATAACGGAAGGATAAGTTGAAAAAATGTTGAAAAATAGCACAAATTTTATTAAAAATATATCGAATTCTAGAACTCGGATTAAGGGTTAATAGAGGGTGATTTTTTTGCTGTTTGGTTTTTCAGAGCTGTGTTTTTGACAGCTCACGCGTTATTCGTGGCATATGCCAAAGTCAAAGTTGTTCTGTTTGCATTGCCATTTCATTATGGAAAGACTAACACTAGAAGAACGCTTACAAATTATTAAATTTTATTATCAAAATTCGTGCTCTGTGAAAAATGTGTTTCGTGCACTTTGACCTTTTTATGGTCGTCATAGGTGCTCGCTATCGTGCAATGATTTCCTACTTTTTATTGCCCAAAATACGCGAGCTGAATCTGGTTGATATGTGGTTTCAACAAGACGGTGCCACATGCCACACAGCACGCGAAACGATGTGCCTGTTGCGAAATGAATTTGGTGAGCAATTAATCTCTCGCTTTGGACCAGTGAATTGGCCGCCTAGATCGTGCGATTTGACACCGTTGGACTACTTTTTGTGGGGGTACGTCAAATCTCTTGTTTATGCCGATAATCCAGCATCGATTCAAGCACTAGAAGACAACATCACACGTGTTATCGGTGAGATACCAGCGGCTATGCTCGAAAAAGTCACTTAAAATTGGACTTCTCGTATGGACCACCTGAAACGTAGTCGTGGGCAACATTTACATAAAATAAATTTTAAAAAGTGAATGGCAAGGATTGATTTTTAATCTGCAATAAAAATTTTATACCTTTTTCCAATTTTTCTGTTTTTTTTTTTAAATTAAAAACCAAACGCTTAAAAAATCACCATTTACAAATAGCATTAAAAATATACCCATTTGATGCTGTTGGCATTAAATGAAATACTTTTTTATTACAATCTATTAAACTTTGAAAATTTTTGAAAAGCGCCCTAATTTTTACAATATATTTTCAAAATGTTTTTTCGAACTAAAAAGTGATTGAGATTGGTCCCATCTTCGGAAAAAATCGATAAGGTCCTGTAAGGATAATGCAAATATCGCTTTTTAATTTTTTTTCCCGGGAAAAATAATTATTTAGGTGCCTCTGAACTCCTGACCAGTCCAATTTTTATAATTTTTAACCGAAGATCCTGTAAGGGTAATGTTATTTTCTCAAGAGTTGTTAGAATAGTACAGGTATCTCCTTAGAGTTACGCGGTTAATTGGTTCCGCGTAAGTCGAAACCGCGTAAGTTGAGACTCAGGAGTAGTGCAAAACAATACATAGGTACGTATTATCTTTTTTATATAAAAACATCCATCTATGATTACAATATTTTGTTTTTAAATAAAAATTGCTCCAAAACTCGAGCACTGCCGCAATTTTTTTCAGCGTAACTCGAAATTCGCGTAAATTCAAGTACCGCGTAACTCGAGAACACCTGTAATATCTGGAATTTTTCCCATATTTCTAAAAGAACCTACATTCTAGTTTTATATAAAAAATACACATAAAAAATCACAGCTTTATTAAAAAAATCACAATTTAATTACGATTTACCCTCCACATTTATTTTCAGTCCTTACAAAAAAAATTACAGGAGTTCAAGATTCACAAGCTATGAAAATTATTAGAAAAAAAGTTACAGAAACAGCAACAAAATGATGACAAAATTAATTTCCTGTATATGCATTTAATAATCATTCTTGTTTACTCCGTTCATTGGAAAACCATAAGAAAAACTACTTGGGCGAATGGCAATAATGAAAAACGCGGAAAATTGAGTTTCTCGGTGGTACTACAATCTTCATATGTGCAATGCATGTACGTGCGATGGGAAAACGAGACCCGAGGGAAAACCTGCAACACGTTAGGCACGTTCTGGCGTCAACAGTCAACATTTACGGAGTATATGGCGGCAATACAATTAACTATTCCTGAAGCGCCACAAGATTCTGCACAAAGTTGAAAGTGCAAAAAGGATAAAAGGTGGTGGCAATTAAATGGAGTCTACAAGTCCATTTTTTTCATTTCATATGACTTCGCTATGATCATCAATTTTTTTAATATACGGCATAATATCATGAAGCAGCGAATGGTGTTAAGGCATGCAACTTTGCAAGATATGTTATAGTTATGCCGGATACCTAACTATGAATATGATAGTAAGTGGACTATTCTTATTGCATGGTGAGATACATTAAACAAGTGTCCGTGGATCGCAATTTTCCTGATTCAATTTGATGCACTTCAATAGTTCGGAGAACAAGTTGCTGTAATACACGATCATATGTACATAGGTGTACTCATATGTGCGTGCACGGTTAAAAGTTATTCTATTGGAGGTTAAAAGGCTCATTTTTTTTATTTCTTTTATTTTTCCGAAGCTCTTGGATGCCGAAGAATCAAGGAAGATGTGAAAAACTCATTTAAATTGATGCCGATGATTGGCTGTATGCCACATCTTCAATTAAGTTTTATTAAAATATTTTATGCGAACCATGAACTTCATGTAATCCCCCAGAAATAAACAGTTTTCCATTTCAAGATAGGAGTCCAATCGCTATCAGGGAAATATAAGGCAAAATTTGAAAGGGTAAAAGTTTTTTTTTTGTATGAAATTTAGTTGCATATCTCTTTAAGGCCCCGTTTACAGTTGTGATTTTTTCTTGAATTTGTCCGCGAATTTTGTTCAGAGTTTATTCGGCGAATTTTATTCATCTATCACAGAATAAAATCACTTAGCAAAAGTGGTCAAGATTTGAACGCATTCGGACCGTTTACAAATTTCAATCAAATTTTAAAAACTTTTATCAAATTTGAATCACAATGAGTTGCTACTCGTACCAACGAATAATTATCGGTTTTTATCACAAAGATTTTTCCAAAAAGTTAATAGTTGCAATCTTATTGAAGTCCGAAATTGACAAGTGATAGTCATTATCAAATATCACCTCACGCGATTCTCCAGGTTCTTAACTCATTTATTAACTGCGTTTTTAACCCTTATATGTGTGACATAACTAACGCCAGAATTCAGGAAATCCAAAAACCCCAGATAAGATTTTTTCCCAAAATATTTAAAAAATGTAAGAATCGTATAATTACTATTAGTTACTTTGTTACTTGTAAAACCTAAATATGCGTTGAACGTAGTAGTATTTAAAATCATTAAGTTACATTGTCAGTTTAAAATATTTTGCAAAACGATTGAGTCGAATAAATATTTTATGTTAAAAAAATATCGGCATTTGTTTGTTTTCGAGCCACCCTACAAAAAAGAGATAATTACGTTATCGTTACAAGATCTTCCGTTATCCTTACATCCTTCTTAACATCGGAATTGGAGTCAGCGACAGCGGAGTCAGCGAAAATTTGAGTAAAATTCCGGAAAATTTAATCACCTTATCCTTACAGGACCTTCCGTAATCTTTACCAAATTTTTAATGCCAGAATCGGATTCAGAGATTTGTCTCCGAGTTTGTTTTTCGAGAGTGGACAAGTGGAACTTATCTAAAATTGACGATTTCCCAAAAACGAGTTTGCCAAAATAGAAGAAAAATAAACGAAGCTAAAGAGACTTACCCCCGTCTCACACTTCAACTAAGCTATGTGAGCGAGGCTAGCTATAGTTACATAGCCTAGCTGGGTTAGCTCACCTCGTTGCACACTTGAGCTAAGCTACGCGGCGATATTTTCGGTAAATATATGCATTTTTCCACTTTATCTGCAGCCATTTTTAGATATAAATTATTTAACGCGATTGAAAATATTCCGCACAAGAATTAAATTTTCACGTTTTCCTTACACTTTTATGTCCACAAAATACTACACTTTTGCAAACACCGATTCTACACTGTATAACGCCGAAAATATTTATATGTGAGTGTCAGCGATGCCAGCGAAGTCGTTCGCGTAGTTGAGGTCTGAACTACGCGAGCGAGCTTAGTCCGCGTCGCCCATGACTACGCGATGTAGTTTCATAGTTTCGCTGAAGTGTGCGGTCGTTAATGCAAATGCTAAGGATTTTACTTTCAGCGAGAAACTTAGCTCACGTAGTTGAGCTCGCTTAGCTGAAGTGTGCGACGGGGGTTAGGCACTTGGCACTCCGAATGCAAATTCGCACCGCATTGCGAAAAAGTTCAAGTTTACCACGCGATCTTATATCATATGTCATCTACATGAGCTCTAATTTTGTATGAAGGAAATTCAATTTTAATGCATTTAAAGATGTTTTTTTACTTTATTAATTTCAAAAAAATTAAATATTAAATCAAACAGGATTTTACAACAAATATTTCATAACTATTAATATTTTTGAAGAAAATAAACTTCATTTCGTAGTCCCGAAAGAACTTTTTGTGTCGAAAATTCATCGAATGGTCACCTATCTTTTCATCAAATGCTATTAGCAATTCCTAACAGGAGAAACGTAATCGAAATCGGCAAAAAGGAACAGAAAAGGAAGAAACATTTTCATTCGGGATATATAATTTTGGTGGTGTTTGACTGCGTCCACCTTGTCATTATGGGTCATTAAGTGCGATCTCAGTATGTCTTGTCGTCATCGAATTTGTTTTTTTTTTGTTCCTGTTCCAATGTTGAATAAAATGTGGCAAAGGTGGCCCAAAAACACAGTTCGCCGCCATGGCAGTATGTCAGTTCAATTTCATTTTAAGTTTCAGTTTTAGTTTTCAACATTAAATCGGACCGAACCCACAACGGATGGTAGTAGATTGTGACCAGTAGATGACGACCAAAGTGGTGACTTCGATGCGATGATGTCGAGAAACGCCGATAATCACATTGGCGATGGATGACGATAGTAACGATTCTCTTTGAAGTGATCCGCATTTCCGACTCTTATTAAAGGTGCACAACGAGTGGCAATTCTAAGTCATTTCGTTTCGATCTAATTTCAAACGTGTCCAACACGCTACAGAACATCAGCTTGGAGTCCAACCTGAAGAGATGAGTGGGATAAGTCAGTAAACCGATTGGCGTTTTCAAAGTTCAAGGGAAGTTGAATGCCTGATCCACTCCTCCAAATGGACCTCAATCGGGTTGATGTTGTAACAAATCATCTTTACCTGAGCTCTGCGACGAGTGTCGATGATTATTGCTGGGTATCTGATGGAATGCATTCAATTCTTGATTCCATTGATGATTATCTGATCCAAATGAATGACATACCTTGGTTAGTTTATTCTACTGGAGTTTAGGTCAAGGTTAACGACCAGAGTGGAAATTATTGAGACTTCTGGCACTTTCCAACTAGTAATTACGGGAAATTTATTGATTGATTATTTTGGAACTTCGGCAGATGATATTTTGATATTTTTGAGACTTACCCATGGAAAATAGAGCAATCCAGAATATTAGTCCACAGGTGCAAAACCCATATGCCATAAATCTGTAAGAGAGAAATTAAAGAAAAGCCTTCATAAAGGATTAGAAAAAAATACACAAAAGTAAAAAAGCCTTTTACATATAAGGTATAGTTTGTAGTTACGTCAGCAGACAAAAATGAAGAGAAAAAATTAATCTGCACACATTCCGCAAAAACTCACTTATTTAATAAATTTGTATCGCGTAAACGGTTTATCGTAAGTCTTGTTTATACTTTATATGATACTAGCAGACCCTTCAGTGCCAGCTTAAAGTTTTTTGTATAAATTTTAGAATGCCAAAAAACCATAAATAACCTAAAAACTTTTGGGGAAAAACGTTATCCTTACAGGATCTTCGTGACAAGCTTCGTGATAAGAAAGCCAGTTTTTGCGAGAAAAATCGGAAAAAGGACATTTGCGTTATCCTTACAGGACCACATTCATTTCTTACATATAGATTTAGAATGTCAAAAAGCCAACTTAAAAAAATTAAAAATCAACGTAATCCTTACAGGACCTTTCGTTAGAGTTATTGAAACTGAAACGCCGAATTCGTAATCAGCGATTCCGAAAACCCCAATTTTTCCGGGGAAAACTGGGAAAAAGGATATTTTCCTTACAAGACCTTCCGTTTCGAATTTTGAAAATCTAATACCGGATTCGTGATCAGCGACCCCAAAAACCCTATAATGCAAATTTTTCCGGGGAAAAATGGGAAAAAGGATATTTTCATTATCCTTACAGGACCTTCCGTTTCGAATTTTGAAAGTCTAACATAGCTAAAAACCTGTTCCTGGCAATGCAGGTAATTTTGTAAAAAACCGCGTAAAAATTGGTCCAGTCGTTTTTGAGTTTTGTTTGTAATCTCAAACCAACAGACCAACCAACAAACTTCCATTCTTATATACGAGTATTAAGATATCATATAGCGGTGTGTCAGATTTAGTATACCGTTTGTAACGCATCGAACCAATCATCAAACACAAAAATGCACTACACCAGGGTGTTAGGGTTGTCCGTGTGTCCGTCTGCCTGTCTGTCTTCCGTCTGTGAACACCATAACTTTCGAAAACATTGAGCTAGAGACCTGAAATTTTGTATAGTTACGTTTCTCGTAAATGGCTAGGCCAAAATCTTGAACAGGCTAAATTGGACCATTCCTTTCCCATCCCCCATACAAAAGAAACAGTTTTTTTGAGATTTTCTCCAAAAACCCTGAATCATATTGAAAAATTTATAAAGTTAGAATGTGTTTAGAATAGAACTTTGCATAACTCAGTCATACATAAAAATCTAATCGGGCCACTGCTTCTCCCTCTCCCAAACAAATGGAATACATTTTTCCTGTTGCATCGACAACTGTGCATCGTATCGTAAAATTTATGAAGATGAAATTTGCTTAGAATATGATTTTACATAACTATACCATACGCCAAAATCCAATCGGAACAATACTTTCCCCCCTCCTTTACAAACTGATTTTTTTCTTAAAGATTTAACAGAGTATTGGGGGATTGCCGCCGGAAATTGTAGCTTTTCTTACGTTTATATTGAATAAAAATAAATCCAAGCAAAAAAATTAAAAAAAAAGACTTTTTTAAAACAAAGTGTAAAAAGTAAAAAACAATTTTTTGGGTGCTGTATAAAAGCGAGACAAATATTTATTTTATGTTTTATGATTTTATCTCGTTTTTATTCCTGATATACAGCATCCAAAAAATTGTTTTTCCCTTCACATTTTTTAAAATAAAAGCTTTATTTAATTTTTTTCAAAATTTTTACTTTATTTTATCCTTTTTATGCATTTTCTATTTGATTAGTATGACTAAAAATCCAAAATGGCGTTTATTTTTCGCCACGCTTTTCTTTTAGTTTTTCTTAGAATGCAGAACTGTTATAAGTCCATTTCTGTCAAAATTCGTCTTATGTGTTATCTGCACTGCTAGTCCCGCGATCTCTGCATGGATGTTGACATCGCAATTCCACCGCTCTAATTAATTATTCAAAACTAATTTTAAAACTGATTACTCCTATATCCAAATCGTGGAAATATATCATATTTATAGAAAAATTGTGAGTGTGTAATTATCGTAACTTCTTCAAATATCATGACATCTCTACATAGAATTGTTTTTGTTCTCTTTCAAACGTTGCGTCAAAGTGTTTTACCACTCAAAGATATATATATTGGATTTTCGTCCAGTATGATTTTCAACTTTAAAATGGCTCTCCTGAACAATTTGCAAAATGTGACTTACAACAGTTCTGCATTCGGGTGACGATATATCCTTGCATTTGAGATATCTTTGAGGACCTCAGAATCGAATTCAGCGACCCTAAAAACCCCCAGATACGATTTTTTCCGGAAAATTTAATAAAAATGATAATCACATTATCCTTGCAGGACCTTCCGTTATCTTTACAGACTTCTTAACGACAGAATCGGATTTAGCGACCCCAAAAACCTTGGGATGAGATTTTTGTCCGGGTAATTTTAGGAAAGGAATAATCACGTTGTCCTTACAGGACCTTCATATACTTACAAGGACGACGTATTAACGATATTGCATTGTCATCGAAGATACATATATGTATGTGTGCAAAATTTCGAGTCAATCGGATAAGTGAAAGTGGGTCAAAATTAGATTGCAAGATTTGGCCCTGACAAACAAACAGATAGACAGATACGATTGCAAGCTAAATAAAAACGTTTAAAAACCCAGAGAATTATCTGAGCTGTTCAATAAAAATAAAACATTGTAAAAAAAATTTCACGGTAAAAGAAAAATTCAGGGAACACTTTTTTACCTAGTTACTGAGGGATCGTTTACATCTGACACTTTTTGCCGCTAATTTTATTCTACGGCACTACGTTCTGGTTGCACAATCGTCAGGAAATTCTACGACCCAAAATTCTCAAACTTATTCGTAAGAGACACCGGAACTCAAAATTTTCTTAGAAAACCGCCGCACACTGGTTCCTAAGGACTCAAAAGTTGGCATTAATTTAAAAAATCGAACGGATGTTCCACCCCCCTAATTACTATTTTTTTAGCATAGTATATTGTATAGGAATTGCATTGTAAAATCGGGTGAAGAGGCCTTCAGCTCAGTTAAAAGAAATCCAATTAAGTGGATAGCATATGTGACGTGAAATCTCATCTAGTTGCCTTCGAAACCTTATTGCAAACCTCATAAAACCATGTCAATATTCAATTGCAAGATAATAACAAAATTGTATTTTGATCAGGTCTCTAACGGTCTGTTCGCTAATGTTACGCTTTCAATCATTAGAAACCGTGCCAGCATTTGTAACCAATAGCTGGAAACCACAGCGACCAACTCTTGTAGATGCTTTTACAGAAAACATGAAATTATGCAAATTTCAAACTGCATAAATAAAATCATTTGGTCACAAAAAAAACCTTGACTATCTGAGCATAATATCCACAATCATAGTGGGGTCCTAGTTGCTATCAACAGAATCCACTGGAGGCGTTCATTTCCCTCCTGCATTGCGTTGGCAAACAACATTTGAAGCGCGCGCAATTTGATCAAATTGCTTAGATATGGTGATAGGTTCACCTTTCCTACTTGGATTTCAACTGGAATACGTCAAAGAGATCTTAAATTGATAGACGCTATGTTGAGATTTCAACGTTATGCTGGAAGACACCATAACCAAATGATTTCCCTATCACTGTCTTGAGAAATATATGCTTTTCATGAAATGAAAAAAAAACTGAAGAAAAATCTCCGACAACTCAGCAAGTTCTAGGAACGACTAACAGTCATAATATTTCCATAGAAATGTGCGAAGATTATACGTTTGGTAGATGAAATTACTAAATAGAGAAGAAGTGGATGTACCTGACGAATACGGGTTACCTCAGACATATACATAGTATGTCTCCACAATGATTCAAAAGGCGATGAGGTGAACTGGTTGCAGCGGCCACGGACCCGGGACAAGGCCCAAGGAAAGCCCTAAGACTTCAACTCCACAACAATCAGGCGCCAAAGGCGAACGAAACATTGCAGAATGGCACTAGGTGGGCTTTTTTAAGTCATATTGAGGTGGAAGCGAGGCCAGGCGGGTCGCAAAAGTATGGAGAAAAATGATCTTTCGTGCAGTCAATTATTTTCATATGCAAATTTGAAATGCTCGCTGCATACATAAGTAATTCTTCGCAGAAGGTATTCGACGACGAATAAGTGCTTGTCTGAGAAGTTGCCCCCCATAGCACAGGTAGAAAAAAATCCATATGAAGGTACAAAACTTTTTACAAAACTCCTTAACAATATCTGAGACGAAAGTACCTACACGAACATATCGCATAAAATATTCATATAGAATGGCTGTGTACAGGAAAAGTACCTTTAAAATTGGATTCGCAAAGCGATGTGCCTTGCAACCCGAACTGAATAGCAACATATTCGAGTAAAGGTGGAAAGCAGGTATCCTTCTTTGCACGTCTGTTAGATGTCAGGTTCCAGGCTCAGGTTTTCAGGCAAGTGCCTCCGGCCACAGAATTCAGCGTCACCAGAAATTGTAGAGATTTTGGCTGCGGGCTATCAGTTATGCTTTACACAGACTTCAGTCTATGTTATCAATGTTTTTCTAACATCGCCCATTAGCATTGATGTAAGGCGATTATCGAAACACCTGCAACTATTGCGCTACTGTTTTCTAGCGTGATGTCAATTGAATCAACAAAGATTTCAAATAAGATGCTTACTAAGCAGAATAAAACTATCGGAGAGATCTTAAGGTGCATTTATGCTAATTTTCAAACAAGGAAAACTAGTTTATGTTCAGGACGATGGGGTGTTATTTGCTATAGGGAAATTACTTTGAATCTGTTAGATAAAAATAAATAAATTTTTAAAAGCAAGTTTTCCATTTGAATTTTTTTAATCAAATAAAACAAAAACATAAAGCCAGGTTTTTGTAAAAGTGTTGCACTTAGGGAGAAATTAACTTTCCTTTTAGTAAAACTTTATTTAGTTATTTCTGGCAAAATCTTGATAATTGGGCGGGCTGGAAAATAATCGGCCACAGCTTTTGAATAAAACACAGCTTTTGTCGGCAAAACTCTCCTGGTTACCCCAAAAGTCTCCGGGTTACGCCAAAAGTCTCCGGGAAACATCGAATCTGGAAAACTCTCTGGAAAAATTTGTTTTTTTATCTAACTGTTTTGTTTTATTGAATTGTTGTTTCCTTTTAATGATTTTTTCTAAAGAACGCTGTTGCTTGTTTTGGTTTTCTATGAGCACAAACAGCATTCAATTTGGTGTTTATCTCATCGTTCGTTTTCTTCTTCAAAAACAATTATATAATCACTTTACGATATTCGATTTAATTCATTTTTGTGAAAATACAAAATTTGTTCGCTTTCAATGACTACCAAACACAAACTAAAGCCTGTTTACGCGTACTATTCTTAAACAACTAAGTTGTACTTAGCGTACGTAAAAAGAGTTTCGTTAGTGCTAAATTACCAACGAAAAGCAGTATCTTCAAATTTCCTGGAGTGACAGTCAGAATCACGTTTCGATTCATAGTGACGATTCCGCGAAATTTCAAGCTGCAGATATGGCGAAGTCAAGAGTTACAAGCTGCGTCGAAGTCGAAAATCAGAGACGCGTCGGAATACATGATTGCTGCCCAGGAGTTGTTATTTGTTTTCAAGTTTTTTTTTTCAATTTGCCAGAATAACCCAAAAATTTCTAATCAACCTGAATTTTTTGACTGAAACCATTTCGCTTCATGTCAACTTGAAAAGTCGTCGAATCGAGAGTCGCCTGTGACCGTACGGAGTTTCCACCACGTCAAGTTTACTCCGTAATATGACGGGCTTTATATCTAGTAAAAGTTAATGGCAAAAACCGCGTTAAAAATGCTCCACAGGTTAAAAAGATAACAGGCGAGGGGTTTACAGGCGAAGCGAGTGGGGTGAATTTTAGTAAGCGAAAACTTTTCTTAAGAAACAAATTACCTAATGACGCAAACTTGAAGGTTCAGAAGGCAACAGAAGAGGGGTTTACAACAAAGCAAGACAATGGGTAGATTTTAGTGGTCAAAAACTTTCATTGGAAGAAAACCTACCCAATGTCGCAAACCATGTCAAAATTGCTCCTATAATTCAGAAGATAGCAGCAGAAGGCTTCAAGGTTGATGGGCAAGGAAGGGGGTAGATTTTAGTGGGAGAAAAATTTCCTTGGGACACAATTTAATAATTTACCCAATGGCGCAAACCACATCAAGTTTACTCCAACGGTCCAGGAAATAAGCATAAGAGGGGCTTACTGTCAAGAGGGGAGGGTATTATTTGAGTGGGCAAAAGTTTTCTTTGGTGGACAACTGGCAATTCTAGTTTTTCTTATGGTTTTTTTTTTCAATTCAAAATTTCAAAGTCATAAAGAAATCAAAATTTTTAAATATGACTTTAACACTCGTTATTTTTAAGCTAAAAATGTAAGTAAACATATGGCCTTTTTATACTCTATATGAGAATCATATAGAAGTATATTAGACTAGCTTGCATACCCGTCGTTGTCGGGTTAAGTTTTTTTCAATTTTTTTTGTGGTCTATGTTGGAGCTAAACTTCAGGCCAATCGGCTCGGTAGTTTCCGCGCGAAAGGAAGGTAACATAGAGGAAGAGCTAAGTTTCAAGATCACTTTACCCCCTCCCCTTACTCCCCCCACCTCTCGGGCTACTTTTTAATGGGTCTATGTTGGGGCTGGACCCCCCACGAACATCTACGAAAAATTTAGGCCAATCGGTTCAATAGTTTCCCCGCGAAAGAGTAAAATAGCGCAAAAACTAAGTTTGGAAATCACTTTACCCCCTACCCTTACTCCCCCCACCACTCGCGCTACTTTTCCGTATGCCTATGTTGGAACCAGAACTACCACAGACACTCATGCCAAATTTCAAGTCAATCGGGTCAGCCGTTTTTGCGTGAAAGAGGAACAGACAGACAGACAGATAGACAGCAACTCATTTTTATATATTAGTATGATTTAGTATACCGTTTATAACGCATTGAACTAATATTGGGACGCAAAAATGAAGTACACCAGAGCTTTAGGGATGACAAAAGGTTTTGATTTCCGCATGTCCTTCCGCTCTTCTGTCTGTCCGTGAACACCATGACTTGAAATATTGTACAGTTGCGTTTCTCGTAAATGGCTAAGCTATAAATTCTTGAACGGTAGAAATTGGACAATTCCTTCTCCCCCCTCCCATGCAAACGAAACAGTTTTTCGCAATTTTCTCGAAAACGTTGATATTGAAAAATTTATAAAGGCGAAATGTGTTTAAAATATGATTGCACATAACTTATCTATACATCAAAATCCAGTTGGGCCCTCCCTCATACAAATTGATTCCTTTTTTGATATTGAAAGTAATGAGTAGTATCGAAAAATTTACGAAGGCAAAATGTGTTTGAAATATAATTTGAAATTTGACATAACCGTTCCGTACACTAAAATCCAATCGGACCACTTCTTTCCACCTCTCCTATACAAATTAATTTTTTTTAAATAAACAATTTGCCTGTCATCAAATAGAGTATTTGACGATTGGTCGCTTAAAATTAAAGCTTTTCTTATGTTTTATTTACTGTTTGTAAAAATGCTATTCTGTTTCTACTTATAACTTCGACTCCAAATTTTAAAATTTTTCTCATTAGCTATTTTGGCTACTTAAACTGTTTGATTGGGAATCAGATTTTCCAAAAAAAAAATGTGTCTAAAATCCGGATTCCTCAATGACATAATTATATCGAAGACTTATTAAGATATTCAATTACAATAAATTGAAACATTATATTGTTTTAAACGTCGTTTAGATTTATTGAAATTCCTATTTCCCATGACACAAATAAAAATCCCATCGAAATGATCTAAATAATATTAGAAAATAAATTATTATGGATTTCAATTATCGTTAAGCTTTTTATAACAAGAAATACCCTCATAGGATAAACACATTTGTCCGCATTGAGAATCAAAAAATCATTTGGAAGCAACAATTTTCACAATTTACCAATTCCTCAACGTTGTCATTATTTCTCACTTTACCTGGGAATTAATTTACGCAATCAAAGACCAAAACAGGTCGCCTATATATATGATTTGTATCGATTTACCTTCTACTTTTATTAATTGAAAAACGTTCAATAAACCCAGAAGCAAATCAAAATGAAACCAGGTAAAAACAATAAACAACCTACGCGGGCATCTACTAGCCCTTCGAAGGTCCTCAGTCCCTTTAAAAACAGTGCCCCAATGACTCTCGACCTCGTCCCGTACAATTTTCACGCCGCAATGAGGACAAAATTTCGTCTCCACAAATAAATATGGCTGTTTTACCACCTAAACTTAGGTTAACCGCAATTTCATGTGATTGGCAAAAAGGCCACTTCAGGTTGGCACTCAATACTCCCCATGTCTATCTTTAACCCCTGACTGCAAGTCATGGAAATTTACTCTTGCGCTCCAGAAAAATAGTTACTCGTTTGACTACATTCGATTTCGACTTAATCTCAATGGGACTGAAATTCCATGAGTTTGCAGCTAAAGGAGCACAAGAAACCAGAAGTTCTACTTTAAAATTCAAAATGGCGGTCTATGCTGTTCGTTATATACCGTCGACATCGCCTACATATAGAGAGTCGACGGGCGTGGCAAAATTACAGGGGGAGAAAGTGTAACACATGCGAGAGCTCAATCCACTCTACACACAGTATGCGGATCAACGTTTAAATAAAATCCAACTTTGCCATCGCCAAAGTCTTTCAGTTCACCATTTGAGTCTCACCTTTTGCAGGCTTTTCGTCACGAACCCAAAAAAAAAGACTCAAATCCATCGAATTACCTCCGACGCCACAGGTAAGTTAACCAACTCAGGTGAGAGCAACATAAACGACATAACCGGCAGTAGTACGAGCCTCTGCAGCAATTGGACGCATGACTATGCTCTAGTCCGACTAAAGCAAATATGGTTTCCCTTTTCCGAATTATGCTAGAGCACAAGTCAACTTTGTATATAGGGAGTGTACACCCGAGTTTATGTTGGAAGCGTCACGAAAATGTGGATTATGCTAGAGCAGGAATGGTTTTTATCTGAAATACGATAAATATACACTCAGCTCATGCTCAGTTTGCAGCATAGAAATCGATGGTGTGCGAGTGTTGAATGTGAGGAAGGAAAATCAAAGAGAAGGCCTGATAAACAACCGACCATGATTCCATGTTCGTTTTATGGTGGCCTTATTTATGTACATTTAGCATAAATGCGTAAATGAGAAAACGAAGATACACTCGATTAGATAACTGAGGGATTGAGTGGATTTTGTAGTTCAACATGAAATTTTTGAGTGAATTGCAGATTCCGTGTTTTCTTCCGTAAACCAAAAATCTATTAAATATCAAAAAAGCTACCATTACTAGGGACTAATTGCCAAATACTCTGTATGACAAAATTTTTATTTTAAAGAAGCAAGTAATTTGCGTGGCAGGGGGGAAGGAGAAAGGATTCAATAAGATTTTAATGTATGAAAGAGCTATGTAAAATAATATTCTAAACATATTTTGCCTTCATAAATTTTTCAATACGACTTACCGTTTTCAAGAAAATTGTGAAAAACGGTTTCGTTTGCATGTGAGAGAGGCTAGAACTGGTCCGATTTTGACTGTTCAAGAACTTAGCCATAAGTTGTATAGTTACGAGAAACGTATCTATACAAAATTTCAAGTCTCTAGCTCAATACTTTCGATAGTTATGGTGTTCACGGACGGACAACCAGAAGACCAAACAAACAAATGGACAGACGGACAGATAGACGGAAAGACGGACAATGGAATTATTTAAAAAAAAAAATTCATTTTGATCCTCTAATCGACGCCAACATTCAAATATGAAAACTTAAGAAAAAACATAAAAGCAACAATTGCCAATCGTCATATACAGGCGAAAGGTTTATTTAAAAAAATCCATTTGTATAGAGGAGGGAGAAAGGAGTGGTCCGATTGGATTTTGTTGTATGGAACGGTTATGTAAAAGCATATTCTAAACACATTTTACCTTAATAAATTTTTCAACTTAACTTACCGCTTTAGAGAAACTTGCAAAAAACTATTTCATTTGTATGGGGGAGGGGGAAGGAATGGTCTAATTTTGCAAGTTTCTCTAAAGCGGTAAGATATGTGGAAAAATTTATTAAGGTAAAATGTGTTTAGAATATGATTTTACACGTAAACACAGTAATCTCTCCAACTGCGTGGTTTTCTTTATAATTTTCGTTTAAAAAAACATGTTCCTAACCCCAAAATCTCATACAAATTAGGGTTCACAGTTCGCGGTTTCGGTTTGCGCGCTCTTTTTGTGAAACGTATCGACCGCGCAATTGGAGGGATTACTGTATACAAAATTTCAAGTGGGTGGGATTTGGATTTCCGATGGGGGGGGGGGGGGGGGGGGGGGGGTTGAATGGAATGAAGAAGGTTTGCTCAGTTTCATTGTTTTGGTACCCCAATAGTGATGCTCTTTCTAACCACTCAGCAATATGACCATTTTCTTCAAAAAAAAAAACAGGAAAAAACTCTCCAAGAGAAGGGTAAAGATTGGAATCACGGGGGGGTTATGTCTAAGCAAAAAATACAATGAAACTTTCAGGTTACAATGAAACTTTCAGGTTACAATGAAACTTTCAGGTTACAATAAAACTTTCAGGTTACAATGAAACTTTCAGGTTACAATGAAACTTTCAGGTTACAATGAAACTTTCAGGTTACAATAAAACTTTCAGGTTACAATGAAACTTTCAGGTTACAATGAAACTTTCAGGTTACAATGAAACTTTCAGGTTACAATGAAACTTTCAGGTCACAATGAAACTTTCAGGTTACAGTGAAACTTTGAGGTTACAATGAAACTTTCAGGTTACAATGAAACTTTCAGGTTACAATGAAACTTTCAGATTACAATGAATAGTGATGAATAACATTTCCTAAGGCACTAAAGAGGACGCATTGCAAATAAAAAAGGTTTAATAAAGCCGTTTTTAACCCTTATTTTCAAATTTTGGTTTACTTTATCTCAAAAACTAAAGGGGATGGAGAAAAACTTTGTTGCCGAGTCATGTACCCGTAATTAGTCTAGAAAAACTTAACAAGTCGTAAGTCTAGTTTGGGCTGTTGTACAGTTTTTTGAATCAATTAAATCAATAAATAATAAATCTCTAAAAAAAATCAATGGTGTTCTTCGGAATCAAAAATGACCTTAAGTTGCAAGCCTAGAAATTACTGAAAATATGCAAAACCCTTCAAGCTATAACTGTACAAAAGCTTTTTTTTCAATTTGATATGAAAAAACTGAACCATTTAAGTTATCATGCAATTTGATGGAATGTTTGAATGTCCTACAAATAATCGCGATAGATTCTGTGTTATGATCAAGAGAGATTTGTATTTCTTAGCGGTTCCTCCACTACCAATGACTTGATATCGCTGCCGTTATTCTCATTTCTTATGCTCCACCATAATGATAATTATGATAATCGGAGCTCATCATGAAAGCGAAAGGAAAACATGATTTTGGCGGGGAAAATTACATCCGATGAATTTTTAATAAACTTTATTTTAAATTTGATTATGCTCGTTTCGTATTTATAAAGGTCGCTCCGCGGAAAGTAAGCATATTTATGTTGTTATTATACAAAAAACAACTGTTGAAGAATCTGAAATCATTCGATCCTTGAAAGAAAGTCCGGGACTCGCCCTTTGAACGTCCTATAATTTCCTTTTCGATTTCATTAAAGTTTAAATGCTGGCGACGATCGATGGTCAGAAATTAAGACAGCCAATTTATATCATCCGAAAGATACATTAGGGAGGAATATTATGATTCTTAGCAAAGTCTGCAGCATAAGAAGACCAAGATACAAACCTAATTATGATAATTGGGGCCTAATCATTATATTCCTTCTTATATCGCATTATATCAGACGTCTATCAACAGTCTGTCTTACCACGCATCTGATAAAAATTTTCATCAGGTGAACTCAGTCTAACGGGCAACATTTTACCGACGCGTCACGGGAAAATAAAATATTTAACCTATCCTAACTAATTTTATATTTAAAATAAATTATTTGGCAATTATACTTTTTTATAACAGTCGTGAATGTTGCTGATTTTTTCGTTGTTGTTGTTTTACGCGAAAATAAAATTCGATAATATCCGGAACTAAATGTGGTAAATTGTGTTACAAATTTAATAACAGGTGATATCGCAATGGCATAGAAAATGGAATAAATGAAATAATTGCGAAAAATCAAATTTTTGAAATATGTTAACGAAATTCAAACAAGACAATTGGATTTTTTTTTCTATTTGCAATTTTATTAATTTAAAATCGTAATTTTTATTTAATTTTAATTTATTTTTTTTCGACTAAAATTATACAATTATATAAGTCCTAGATTTAATATTTAAGAACTAGAAACGCATATAAACACTTTTTACTTTCTTCTACGGAGTATAATAAAGTATTGTATTCATGAAAAATTTCGACCTCTTAATTTTGCCTAAAAAACATTTCCCGATCACTCCTGAATCGATTGGAGTCATATTAAAAAAATGTCGTTCTGTCTGTCAGTCTGTGTACAAGATTTCTCAAAAACTAATAGAGCTAGCGCCATGAAATTTTATAGGCATGTTGGGTCCTGAAATGGGACGATCCTATCAACTTTTGGTGGAAATCCGTTAACCGGAAGTATCCAAAATGGCGGTTTTTCAAAAATCGCAATTTCGTTTTTCTCGATTTACTCCCAAACTACGCGTTTTTTAGTGGCCTTAAGTATGACAAAACTTGGAGAAAATAAAATTTCCCACACTTTTGTCTTTGGCTATAACTCGATATCTCAACCTGTTATCGAGATAAACCGTTATTTCCAAAAAAACAGTTTTTTGCGATTATCTCGAAAACTAACGGGTTTTTGCTGACTGAATGTATTCAAAGAATTAATGAGAATGGCATTCTGCACAGTTTTGTCTTTTACCGTTATCCGTTATCTTTTACCGTTATTGAGATATTTTCATTAATATGTAAAAAATCATATTTTTGCGAATCATTTGCAAACTAACGGTTTTTCGACAAATCAGTTAAGAGAATAATTAAAGATGTTAACATTTTCTACATTTTTGCCATTTACCGTAAATTGATATCTTTTATGGTTCTCAAGTTATCTCAAATTTTGTACGTTTTTGATATTTTTGGATGAACCAACAATTTATTGGGAGGTCGTCTTAGGTTGACAACGCGACAGGGCTCTAGCGTAAATTGCACAGGGTCGTAGATTTTGTAGAAGAAAGTTTTATGTTGACCACAACTGATATTTTCTAAATAGAAAAAGAAAAAAAAATTAATAAGCAACAAAAAACCGGCACCACTTCAAGCCCGGACTTCAAGCTTAGAAATCCAGCTCCCTATCAACTCTGGCGTTCGATTAATGTAGAAATCTGCGTTAAGAACAAAACCCGTATTAATTGTTTCTAAATATCTAAAATATATGATGAATTAGAGCAAGGGTGGTCAGACTTTTCCAGGGTACGGGCTACTTCTAATTTTTTTAAAGTTGTTGCGGTCCACCCAGTGGAGTAGGTGTGGTGAACTAAAAAAAGGCCTATAATATTTATTATAACTTAATAATAAATACGGAATATCTACTTACCTACATAACTACAATAGATGAAGGCTTCCAATAAAGGTACATGTGTCGTCTACACATTCATCGAATCATTTGCATCGATTGTGAAAAGCTGATTCTCCAGTCTAGCTGGCGTCGGTGTTCCATAAATATGTTTCTTTTAGTATGCGCGTCTTAAGTCTTAGTAAAGGTGGTGACCCTGAAATGTCTTGGCGGTTCACCGGTTGATCGCGATCGACTTAATGCCCACCCCTGGATTAGAGATTACTCTCGCATATGGACCTTTGATAACCTATTAAGATTTTCAATGCTCTTGTATTACATATATTGAAAGTCTCTTAAAAATAATAAAATCATTAAAACGTAGAAGTGGGGTTACAGAAAAATATCACATTTTAAGCGTATCCTCTTCCGTACTGTGGCAACATTTTTTTGTGTCCATCATTGTGAAGTTTAGCGTGACACTAGGTGTGAAGGACAACAATAAACTTTCATATAGGTACAAAAACTTGAAAAATTGAAGTTACACATTTCGTTTTAGCGCAAAAAAAGTATTAAATATACGTCGCGGCAGACAATTTTTTTTAAACAGAATACGGTGCAATATCTTTAATCAAGAGTTACACTGTGCCAAATGAAAAAATATCAGTTGTGGTCAACACAAAACTTTCTTCTACAAAATCTACGACCCTGTGCAATTTACGCTAGAGCCCTGTCGCGTTGTCAACCCAATACAACATCGCAATAAATTGTTGGTTCATCCAAAAATATCAAAAACGTACAAAATTTGAGATAACTTGAGAACTGTAAAAGATATCAATTTACGGTAAATGGCAAAAATGTAGAAAATGTTAACATCTTTAATTATTCTTTTAACTGATTTGTCGAAAAACCGTTAGTTTGCAAATTATTCGCAAACATATGATTCTTTACATATTAATGAAAATATCTCAATAACGGTAAAAGATAACGGATAACGGTAAAAGACAAACATGTGCAGAATGCCATTCTCATTAATTCACTTCATACATTCAGTCAGCAAAAACCCGTTAGTTTTCGAGATAATCGCAAAAAACTGTTTTTTCTTTTTGGAAAAAACGGTTTATCTCGATAACAGGTTGAGTTATCGAGTTATAGCTAAAGACAAAAGTGTGGGAAATTTTATTTTCTCCAAGTTTTGTCATACTTAAGGCCACTAAAAAACGCGTAGTTTGGGAGTAAATCGAGAAAAACGAAATTGCGATTTTTGAAAAACCGCCATTTTGGATACTTCCGGTTAACGGATTTCCACCAAAAGTTGATAGGATCGTCCCATTTCAGGACCCAACATGCCTATAAAATTTCATGGCGCTAGCTCTATTAGTTTTTGAGAAATCTTGTACACAGACTGACAGACAGACTGACAGACAGACTGACAGACAGAAAGACATTTTTTTAATATGACTCCAAACGACTCAGGAGTGATCGGGAAATGTTTTTTAGGCAAAATTAAGAGGTCGAAATTTTTCATGAATACAATACTTTATTATACTCCGTAGAAGAAAGTAATAATCTATTCTTCGGGCTTTTATTAAAAATAATGCAACCGCAAATACCAATAAAAAAAATGGACCGCAGGAAAATTAAAAAAAAAATGGACCCTATATAAAAGATATTGAAATATCGATACCGTATACCAATATAAAACCTGGGAGGCATGAGTGTATGCTACTGAGGGAAAAAATAGTGTTATAGTTTCAATTATAAATAACATAGAATAAATTTTTTAAATTTTTTATTCATTTGTTTTTCATCCAAATAAAATTTTCGATGAATAGTTTTCTAGTAATTGCCAAAAAACGCCTTCATATCATATAACTATCGACGGCCCACTACAAATCCCTTATCATTCTTTGATTCTTCAAAAGATTTTGATTACAAATTTGTTTTTAGCATTACAAAAATCTGAAACGCCTAAAAGTAGGCAAACATTGTTTATAAAATCCCTAGAAGCGGGGAATATTTCTTTTTTTATCAGTTACAGCATTGCAAAGAAATTGATTTGCACTTGTTCGTACTTATTATTGTTATTTGTTAAAAAAGAAATTTTTTTCAACACTGCGTTTGGACGCTTTTGCATCCGAAATTTTTATTAGTGTCCAGCAAGAAATCGTCTCGTAAAGTAAAGGTATGGGTCAAACTGATACTTCACACTCGAAATATTGACTTCGATTTTTTGCTCAAAAAACGCGATTTTTGATCTATAAGGATGATTCCTAATATGTGAATATGGAATTGTGCAGATTTTCCTAAAACCTAATGATTTTCCTACAGCAGTATTTCCCAGTGCAGGAAAATTTCGGAAATGCTTTAAACTGAATGTGGTGAAATCTGGTGTGAAATATCCGCTTTGTAGGAGGCCTATCTATACTCGGGCTATATCAAGTATTGAGAGCAGCTTAACTAACTAAAATTTATGTTTACAAGAATAATAAAATTTATGATAAAGCAATTATCTTAAAGTTCTAACATTCTACACATGACTCGATCAAATTTCCTGCAAAAAATGAATCACTTTTACACCCCATGCAACGATTTGGCATAAAATAATTGGCGATTCAAAAAAAAAAGTTTTTATCTTAAAATCGAATTAACGATTGTGTCATACTATCTAAGGTTATTGATGTCACCGTATCTTGTTTTTCAAAAATTCTGCTGGTTGATCAGTCCATGTACATACGTTTATGTTGCATGTCTAAAAAATACGGCAAATGTTACTTCCACTGATCCTACCGTCTCTATTTTATACTAGTAAGAGAATCGTCCATCTATCTATCAGATACGAAACGATATTATGGTGTGATATGTAGAGATACATTGATTTATATACACATCAGTATACGATCATACATTATAAAAGTAACTGTGACAAAGTGAGTGCAGTGATTGACTCAAATTGGACTTAATTCATTCTTCCTCTTAAACACTTAACTTACTTATGGTCCGAGTCCGAGTTTGAGTTCGAGTCCGAGTCATATGCTCGATGTTAAATACTAAAAGTATTCATATAGCAACCGGCTCGGTTTATTTTAGTGAATTAAGAGGTTGCACGCTACACTTTTGCCTTAAATTCCCTAGACCCAGCAACCATCAACTATAAGTTATAAAAAAATATCTATAACATATATGAGTATATTCGCCTGCATGCTCAAACGATAATCATATTTAGTATGACGATATTTGTTTGTAAATTTATCATATACTACATATATTACTCGTAGTTTAAGTATTCTGTGTATACGGCTAAGCGTTCGACCAGTACAATGGACACGCATAAATTTCATTTATTATTCGAACGATAACGCTGAAGATGCCCACGATTAAACCGAATCAGTGATGGCAATATATGAGCAAATTATATATGGATGGATATATTAGACTATGTATTGTCTTCATCATTTGAATTAAGATTAATTCAGAGAGCGTCCACTTCAAGATAACTCTTCAAATCTAGGTACTTTAATTTAAAAAGACACTGACCAAATACGAATCCATTAAGGTCATAGGACTGAACTGAGATTCCTAACAAAATTTATAATTAATGGCATACATACCGAAAATTCAGACTAAATTTATTCAATTTAACATTAAAAAGCATGTATTCTAACATACCCCATTGAGCATAGTTGGCACAAATATTATAGTTAATGTATACTAGGTCAACATGATTTCTATTAGGCCCCCTTGAAACACAATTCTAGATGTAAGGCGCTATTTTTGGGTGATGGTTTCAATATCTGGGTCGTTTACAAGTTATAGGCCGTTGTTGCAATTAAAGCAATAAACTTCATAGTTTTAGAAGGGTGCGGGGGTAACTACGGCAGCGGTACTCCATAGAAAAAAATCGCGAAAAAATATGACGATAGGAAAGGGGGAAAGATTCGAATGGCCAAAAATTGTATTTAATGTTCCCCCCAGACTAAAACCCGCAGAAGTTCAAGGAGAACATAAACCGACATCTCCTTTCGTTCTTCCGACCATCCTAAGCTGTGCTTCGGCATTAAAGGGCCTTCCCATAAACTCTGGCTAAAACTATAAAAAAAATAATTAGGCCCGGTTGACATAAGGCTAGTTTCCAGCTGCTAATTTACTAACAACTAGTATACCAGTAACTTTTTGCAGTTGACATTACCAGCACAAAATTTAAGCTGAAAAAAAATTAAAAGATAATTTTTATAGTCGACAATTTGATAATTCCAGAAACACTCATGTTGTTGATATATCTCTAGAAATTTGAACGTTTCACTGTTACTAAATTTATTCGCCAACGTCATCAGACAGCAGGTCTGCTGAGGTGTGAGGGCGGTACTAAACTCGATACTGAACATAAGAAAAACTACAATTCCCCGGGGGCCAATCACCAAATACTCTACGTGATGACAGGAAGAATGGTTATTTAAAAAAATCAATTTGTGTGGGATCGGCGGGAAGGAGTGGTCCGATTGGATTTGGATGTATGGAGCGGTTAGCTAAAATCATATTCTAAACAAATTTTGCCTTTATAAATTTTTCAATACGACTCGCCGTTTTCGAGAAAATAGAAAAAAAAATGAAAAAGTATGGGGGAAAGGGGAAGCAGTGGTCCAACTGGATGTTGATGTGCAAACAAGTTATGTAAAATCATATTCTAAACACATTTCATCTTTATAAATTTTTCGATAAGATGCACAGTTTTCGAGAAAATAGGAAAAAGTAAACCATTTGTATGGGAGAGGGGGGAAATAGTAGTTCGATTGGATTTCGATGAATGGATAAGTTATGTAAAATCCTATTCTAAACACATTTAATCTTAACTAATTTTTCAATATGACTCAAAATTTTCGAGGAAATTGCAAAAAAAAACTGTTTCGATTGTATGGGGGAGGGGGAAGGAATGGTCAAATTCTGCCGGTTCAAGAACATTGCCTAGCCATTTAGGAGAAACGTAACTGTACAAAATTTCAAGTCTCTAGCGCAATCCATTCGAAAGTTATGGTGTTCACGGACATACGAACAGACGGACGGACAGACATCTTTAACACCCCGGTGAAGTTCATTTTGTGACGGATGAATGGTTCGATGCGTTGCAAACGGTATACTAAATCTAATAAAATTCTATGTGAGATATCATATAGAGTATGAATATGATCTATCATATAGAGTATAAAAATGTGGTTAGAATATGATTATATACATATTTTATACAGTGTGTTAAGAAAGTTTCGCACCATTCCACGTATTTGATAAAAAATTGAACTCACCTCCCACTATACTTCTTTTGTAAATCATCAACCTATCTTCAGACAAGGATTAAAGAAATGATTAATAATCCTGGTAAGGACACAATATTATTATTTTCAAAAATTGAAATATGATTCAATACTTTCTGAATGTTGATTTTTTCGTAATGGTGTGAAACTTTCTTAACACAGTGTACACAAATATAAACAATTATATCAAAAAACACTTTCAGTCTTTTAAATTTACTTTTTCAAAAAAAGGGTGCCATAAAAATATGCAATTAGATATTAAAGGCGCACACATGCATATCACATTTTGATTTCACATTTTGAAAATAAATAGCTAAACAATAAGAAATTAATCCTAATCCATCTCGTCTTAAAAAAATTCAAATTAAATTAGCTTCGCCTATTGGGATTTATTTGTGTTAGGTACACAAAAAAAATAATGTACAAAGTAAACATATTTCGTGAAATCGCTTGGAATCTCACACGCCTCGAAATTATACATGGCGGATGTGACGCCCGCGGGTTGGTGAAGCCTGCCTTAGAATACCCAGTGAAAGGTGTCTTCAAGACGTCTTTAAAGACGTCTTCAACACCAGTCTTGAAGACAAAGTAAAGACACTCGCAAGACCAACGCACAGAGCATGTCTATGTCTATCTTAAAGACATGTCTGAAAGTATGTCTTCATTAGTACTAAATCCGGAAAACAGATGGCGCTGATGGTGTTTTTTTCGCGCTCCCACACAGCGACCAAATTTTAACTTCAAGAGCTCCATTTCATCAGATATTGTAGACTGAATATCCTCGTCATCGTCTTTAAGCTCTGCAAAGTCTGGGTCTTCAATAAAAAAGCTTTCATTTTCTCCTAATATAAGTGTATCCTCGCAGATCTCTTCGCAAACAAAATCAATTATGGGGACTTCTTCCTGATTCGAAAAAGAGGAATTTTCATTATAATTGGCCGTTGCCTCTGACCGAAGATTAGCGGCAAAAGCAGAAATAATTCGCTTTTGTTGCCATTTTGACAAATTTTCCATAATAGAAAAAAATCAAATGTCACCAAATATATTTACAAAAACTTAATACAAAATGTCTTTAATAATTTAGATAAATAAAACGAGAAACATCAAACACTGAATAAAAGAGCCAAAATTAAAAAATCTCGGGCGGAACGGAATTCTTTTCTGACAGCTACTTTCACAGTCAAAACACGTTGCCAGAGTTTTATATGCCTTCCGCTAGATGTTTTCACGTCGTTGCCCCGATTTGTTTTATGTTTCTTTCTAACATATTGGTTTTCGTATGTACTTCTCGTTGAAGACCATCTACAAGTCATGTCTTTAAGGACAGCTTTTTCACTGGGTAAGGTTGTCATTTGCGAAAAAAAAATCAGGTTATAATTCAAGGTGGGGTGGAATATCCCACCACATAAAAAATTAAACTTTTTAAAAGTTTTCTCAAAAATTTTCATTTAGTTAAATTTTCTTATTTAGTTGCCTGAAAATTAAAAAAAAAAACCAAAATCTTGTGGCCAATTTTTCATACTACATTAAAAATATTTTTCAAAGGGATTTTTTCTAATTTTAAAAAAAAAACATTTTTGAAAACTGAAAGCCTTTTCTTCAATTTTAAAGTTATTCTCATAAGAAAAAGTTCCTGTTTATGGTAGAAACATTATTGTAGCTACCGTTCTATTAATTGGAAGACTTTTTTCATATAGATTTTTTTCTCATCTCTATAATGTGTTTTACAGGCCAATTTTTTTAGCGAACACTTTCAATCTCAGACCGCAAATACAAACTTCTGCTGTGATGAGATAACAACTATTTGTTAGTTGATTTTTCAGTTACAGATTCACTAAGAATTTTCTCAGATATTCCCATGTTAGAAATTATTTTAACAATGAAAAGGCGCCAAAGACTTTCCACAGAACTATTTGAGTTTCTCACATGGCTGGATTCCTTTTTTGCGATCGTCATAATTCATAGTTGTGGTATTTAATTGCATTTCCAAAAATATCTTTGCCACTAAAAGTACTCATTTTCGTCTTGGATCAATCGTATTTAATTGAATTTTTACAGCTCCAACGGTTTACCGCATCCAAGAAGAAACCAACAAATCATGAAGAGAACGTGTAATTAACCAGAAGCAGAAGTCAATTTGTCCGTTCGAAATTGGTTCCTTCAATTTACCCATCGACACAATCGATTTCGAGAGATGATGATGTACTGGAACACATTTCCACACCACAAAACATCCACAAAACTATAACCTAACCTAAAAAAAAACTAAAAAAAAAATCTATTGGAAGGTGTTAGAGAAGTGTTACCACTTTTGGTACTGTTACTGTTTTATCTGTAGAGCTTCTATACCGGTGAGAAATTTTAACAAAAAAAATATATAAGCAACATCACTAATCTATGGTTACTTTCTGATGGGTGATGATGGTTTTTTCGGCTTTTGTCTAGCGTCCATTACGCAATTTGAATAAAAATTTATAATTAATGGTAAAATATGAGACCACTGAACATAATGCCGACAAGATGCGGTGATGAGATGAAAAGTTGTGTTCATCTTCACAGCTTCACGCGGATTCGCTTTGTTAATACAAGCAGCGTTTTTCATTTCGTCAAGATTTCAATCCTTTTAAAACGATCAATTCACAAGAAAGGTGAAAAAAGAAACATAAATACAATATGAGGTCCAAAATTCACACTTTGGTGCCGTTTGAGCGATAGACTAAGCGGCCCCAACAACGATTGCTTCCAAAATTTTCAAACAAACACCAGAGTCAAAACCACTAAATTTGAGGTCTTTGTGCTGATTTATACCACAATTCATTATTTAAGTTAACAGATAGACTTCACACATTAAACATATATATATAATTTAAGTTTTGGGGAGCACACATGAATTTCGAGATTTTCGTGTCGATGCTGCCGGAAAGTCTGTCGATAAGTTCTATTAGAGTTGACGATGATAAAGTGAAGGGCCAGCTAGCATCTTCTATAGATTCAAGATACACTACCACACACTTGGAAAAAGAAAACATCTCATATTAACGGTGTGTCGAATCTATACTGACGTTCTGTATATTACCGTGACTGTGTCTGGTGATCAACTAGTTTCTAGTCCACCCAAAATCGAATAAAAAATAATATTCGATCAATTAATCATATTGCGAGGAAATAATTCAATTTGTCTCGCCGTTAATCCCAGCTTCCTCGGTTGTCCATCTGGACAGATCATCAATGGACGAAGATGCTCAGGTGTATTGTTTCTTATCGAAAACAAAACCATCTCGAACTAAAAACGTGAAAAGTAAAAAAAAACACAACAAAAGATGATTCTTGGGTGAATCAAAAGATTGAAATATAAAACTAATTTATTTTGTAAATCAGGAAAGTCAATCAACTTTCAATCGAATTTGGTTCCACCAGTTGGGGTACATATTTGATTTATTATTAAAATATTCCGCAGCGGAACCACAATTCTGTACCACAAATTCTTGTAATTCTTGTAATTTTTATTTTAAAAAAACCTCAACGGCATTGGACATGTTACAATATTATTTAAAGTTTTTTTTTGTAATTGTACTTGTTTTAAGTTTAGGGAGCTGTGAACAAAATAACTTTCAGGGGGTGGAATGGTCTGCGGTAATGTGCCGGCGGCGATAATAAAATAATAAACTTCATGTATTTTCAACATCGCAAAAAAATGAGGGTGTGGGGTGAGGGTGTCCGAAAAACCAAAAAAATAACTTGTCGCATCGTATGGGTAGTTACTAAGATTTTTTTTTCTCCCATTCCGCACCACACCCATCTTTGTCTACACCAAAAATTTGCAATATTAACTTCTACCAGAAAGCCTCAACCGATTTTAACGCAGTTTTTTTTTTTCATTTTAAAATTGCTATCATACCATAGACCATGTTTACATTGGTTGAAATAGGCCGCCTAATTAGGACAGAAACTGTCTAAATTAAGGCAATGAAAAGAAGTGGGGTGTCGATAGAAAGGCCGATAGGACGGATTTCCTGTCGGCGTCCCGTCTTCCTATCGGCACCCCCCTCATAATTTTGACCATAGGATGAGATATTTTCAATAACCCTTTGTTGACCATCGGTACCACCAACTTGAAATACTTATATTTTTTGCTTGTCCAATAATATCAACCTGCTATGTACTTCTATATACTTCTATATACCAGAGGCGTAAATACCACCCCTCCATAAAATTAGTTCATGCATTTTTTTTAAATGCTTTCTGGAACCATTTTGTATGAAAAAAAAGTCATGGTTATTGATTTATTGTTATTCACTTCCTGGTCCACAAAGGGTTAAAAGATTAAAAAAATTAATCTTTGCAATTTTCAAAAATTCCCAATTTGAAATTTTTTGCAATCTAACGGTTTTTTGAGAAAAAAAACAGCCTTAACCACCTAACGATGGGATAAAACCTTTATTACATTATCAAACCTCATATGATGAATATAAGTGGGTGTGATATTAAAAGATTTTATACAAAAACATTTCAAAACTCGAGAACTATTTGAATCAATATAAAGTTGAAATTTATCATAGAACAAACTTTTATCAAAAGATAAACCTCTCCGGAAAATGGGAAAAATGAAACCACCTATCTTCCCCTCTCCCGTACAAATGAAAAATATTTTTGCGACCATCTCTTCAGGATGATAAAAACCCTCTTTGGGTTCTTTGGGATCATAACAGCTTTCAAATGCAAAAACCGCGTCAAAATCACTTAAGGATCGCTAGAAGAAGTCGATCTTATAAATTTCGATACACACATATGCACATACGAACGAACACACCAACTTTCAAAAATTCGCAATTTAAAATTTCGTTTAATTAAGAAAACAAATAAAAATATCAGTTGTGATCAATACAAAACTTTCCTCTGCAATATTTAGTTTCGGAAAAAATATGTAAAAAATGATATTTTTTTCAAATATCTTGAGAACCGTTAAAAATACGTAAAAATCGTTATGGGAAATAATGCAGGAAATTTATTTTGCTTTAAATTTGGTTAAATGTATTTTTTCATAATAGCGCATATTTCCCGAGAGATTTTCAAAAAACCGAATTATTTTCAAATATCTTGAGAACCGTTAAAGCTATGTAAAAACCGTTGAAGGGAAAACACAGAAAATTTTATATCCTTTGAATTTTTTATATCCATTTTTTCCCCAAAAACGCGTAGTTTTCGAGAAATTTTCAAAAAAAAACTTGCTAAGAACCGTTAGGGATACGTAAAAAGAGTTTATGCAAAAAACATAGAAAATTTTATTTTCCTTAAAATTTGGTTATATGCATTTTTTCATAAAAGCGTATAATTTTCGAGAGATTTTCAAAAAGCTGAATTTTTTCAAACATGTTAACAACCGTTAGAGATATAAAAAAACCGTTAAAGCAAATAATGTAGATTATTTTATATCATCCAAATTCTGTTATATTCATTTTATCCAAATAAGCGCAAAGGCTTCGAGAAATTTTTGAAGAATAGTTTTTATGGGAGGTTCCCGTTGTAGTTACCTTTACTTTTCCAAAAGTTGACAAAAAGCTACAATTTTCGCAAAATCTAGTTGCAAAAAATTTCAAGTAGCTAGGTCAACGCGTACTCGAGTTATTGCGGTCAATGCGTTTTCGAGTTATTTAAGAGTCCAAGGAAAACCGAACCATGCTCGGCCACCTCAAACTCGTCCTTTTGCTGAAATTTTGGAGAGGTGAGACCTATCGATCTAGATAGGTCTAGAGGGAAAAGTCAGGTTTGTAGTGGAAAAATCGAAAGCCCTTAGCCCCTTTAGTAATACAGTAAAGTTTCATTAAGATCGGACCACCCAATTCGAAGATACCAGACGAGGGGTATTGAGGGGAAATTTTCTCAGTGGTGAGACCTATCTAGATCGATTCCTTGTCCCCGAAAATCCCTAACCCTTAAGTTTCGTGAAAATCGTTAGGCGAGCTTTCGAGATCGTTTGTGCAGACAGACAGACAGACATTCTTCGTATTATATTATAGGATACATAAAAGGGACCTACCGACAGACAGACCAAAAGACAGATGCACGGATTCTAATAATTTTGGCTGGCAAGGACATCCTAATAATTTTGGCTGAAACGAATTTCGTACTGATCAGAAATTTTCTATCTGCTCCCGTTCTCGAGTAAGTCTCCGTAAAGCAGGGTTTAGACGAAGCGAGTAACTCGCTGCAAGTAGACGTAAATACACGCGATTTGAGCTAGTGTGCGACGCTCGCATATGTGTGAGAATACTCGCTGCTCTCTCAAAAATAATAGAAAGCCATTCTATTTTTCTAGCAAGTAAAAACCAATACATCAACATGGAACCGTGTACAAATGAGGTGGTTTTATTTGTGTGTGTTTTAATTCATTTCGTTTGCTGTTTTCGCCGGAGAAAGGTGTCATTTTTTGTAGAATATATGCACTTAGAATTTTCTTTATTTTCCTGTTTTTAGCTGAACGCGTTTTTAATTGTCTTCAAAATCGCGTTGTATATTTTTTTGTCTATATTAACGAAACACCTAATACACTTCTTCACAGTAAACCAAACAAAGCTATCTTTGCTCAGAAAATTTTAGGTTATGTTTTGTTCAGTTGTCATTCTACTTGCAACGATTTACTTGTAACGTGTAAACGAAGCAAACTACTTGCCTCTCTTTACTTGCAGCGAGTTACTCGCTGTGTATAAACCCTGCTTAATGCACACAAACTTTCCCTCTATAGCAGAGGAAAGTAGAAATTATCCTTTTTCTAAAAAAAAAAAAATACAAATAATTCAGACCATTTTTTCAAATCGCGAAAAAAATTTCAACGACGTGTTTGATTTGTAAAGTGCGATGAAATGATTAATTAACATACAGAAATGAGCTAGCCATCAGAAATTTAACGAAAAATAAAAATAAGATATGAAATTGTTAAAAAAAAACATTATTTTATTATTGAATTTATTTTACAGTAGAACGCACGCGTCAATCGCAGTCATACTTTTCCAATTGTTTTGTTTCATCTTCTCCTATCAATATTGACCAGTACACAACGGAAAGCGATGTGGAATTAAAGATCGAAGAACTTCAGCATCTGTTTTTGACCCCAATCAAAACGCAAAAAGATTCAAATCAAATTCTTATCATTGGCACAAAGCGAACGGAAATGTTATGAGAACAAATTCATCACCCCACATTTTACTACACATTTTTACGACATATGGCGTTCCGTTGCTTCTGAATTCGGTACTGTGACGATCTGGTTGACAAATCCCTTGTAAAAATCTCAAAGGATTTTTTATTCATTCAACCATCATTTAAAACACCTTTTGGTGAATTGAACACAGCGCGCACTTCTAGATAGAAACAATCGTCGTAAAACATTTGCTGCTTGCCAGACGACGATGACGCAGAAAAAAAAGTTTACAATTGAATTAAGAAAGGAAAAAAAATCAGGAGGCGGAATCCTACCTCAGAGCGTGTATCCAAGCGAGGATTTCTTTTACGTACTACACGACCTTACATTACGAAGAAATATTCCTCAGGCAACCAAACCAGCGTTGCGATGATTTTGCAGCAGTTTTTCAGTTTCTTGAAGCACCCAAACGTCTATTGTTCTTTGTGCCATCAAAGATGTAACATAAGGAGTTCCGGAAATCTCTAAAAAACTGCTACCACACCTCTCGACTCAACTTGCTTCTGCGCACAAATAAAGGAACTTTAAAGGATAAAAAACAACCAAGTTTTTTATTTTCCATTCAACTCGAATTTAAGCGGAAATTTTTTTTGGCCATTCTCCGAGTTGGATGTACGCAGAATTTGTTTACACAAAGGTTGACTGAAATTCAAGAGTGAGGGTAAACAGCTTATAAAGTAGTAGACTTGAAGTGCTAAGTAAGGAGTTTTACGGAGATAAAATGATATATCAATTATTTTAATAGAACGAAATTACCGAAAGTTAAGTTTGAGTCAAACCACTTATCATATCTGAGTATTTGAACAACAAATCGAGTGTGTTATGATTAAGTCGATTTAAATTTTTAGAACAACAAATTTCGAATCGAAATTCAAATCATATTAAAATCGATCACATTATTAATAATGAATGTACCTACATAATACCTATTATTAATAATACCTATTACTAATAATACCGTTTACTAGCACTAAGAATTTTTTTAGTTATTATCGTAGAAAAAAGAGTTTACTTGAACCAAGTCAACTTTTTGACAAGTAAACTATTTACCCTCCTAAACCAAACGGTTAAGGTACCGCTCCACATGAGAGTAAATGCCGGCGAGAACCTCTCGCAGCTATTCGCAAATGGACACGTCTCTGAGAGAAATTCGCAAAAACTCGCGAGCTAGTTTCTGCGAGCTGTCAAAAGTGATTCTACTCTCTAGTCGACACGCACCCATTGAACTCTCGGGGAGTTGCTCGCCAGATACGAACGGCGTTTGAATTTCGCTAGTAGCTCTCGAGAACTCGCCAAAGCAAGATGTCAAAAAAATCAAGATATTGGTCTTGAAAAGAGAAAAATCTCCGAAATTAACTCTCAAATGGAGAACCTCCTGCGAGTAACTCTCGAGAATTTTTGAGAGTTACTCGCGTATTTCCTCTCATGTGGAGTGGCACCTTTGGTTTGGCCACTGGATGAAAAAATGTGACAATTGCAAGGTTTTTTCTATTTTTAATAATGGACAGGCGAATGGAAATATTAATATTTCTTGATTTTAGCAGACAAAAGTGCTCATTGATGTAAATTTTAATTTTTTAAAGAATGAAGGGGTATTCATGAAAAATTTTGACCTCTTAATTTTGCCTAAAAGGCATTTCCCGAGCACTCTTGAGTGGATTGGAATAAAATTACAAAAATGTATTTCTGTCTGCCAGTCTTTGTAGAAGATGTCTCACAAACTAATAAAGCTATGTCATGAAATTTTACAGGCATGTTTAGTCCTGGAATGGAACAATCCTATCAAATTTTTGTGAAAATTCATTAACCGGAAGTAACCAAAATGGTGGCTTTTTAAAAAATCGCAATTTCGTTTTTTGTTATTTAGTCTGGAACTACGCGTTTTTCAGAACTCTTATGTGTAACAAAAGTTGGAGAGAGTAAAATTTTCTACATTTTTGTCTTTTACTAAAGGGTCTTTCAATAAGGACATAACAATTTTGTATTTTAATAAAAACGCACCCTAAAACTTTTTTTATGATCTGGCAATGCTAAAACGTCAGTCAAGGTTTACATTTTTATCATGGTGAAGTTCACGAACGAGCAACGTTTGGAAATTATTAAAACTTACTGCCGAAATTCTGAGTCCGATGAAATGATAATGAAAATGATGAAATGAAATTATGAATGAAATGATGGTCCGGTCGAATGGCCACCTCGCTCATGCGATTTAACGCCGTTGGAATTTCTTTTTATGGGGTTATGTTAAGTCGTTGGTTTATGCCAACAAGCCAACAACGTTAGAGGAGCTCAGGAACAATATCGAACGCGAAATTGCCAACGTTCCGGCCGATATGTGTGGAAGAGTGGTGGAAAATTGGCTCCAAATAATCAATCTGCAATCGTGCTCGCGGTGGCCATATGAACGACATCGAATTTCATACTTAAATGTAACATGTCCACTACACCTAGAATAAATTTTAGCCCGATATCTCAATTATTCTGTGTTTTATTTAAATACAAAATTGTTATGTCCTTTTTGAAAGACCCGATAGAACTCCGTATCTCAAGCCGGTATCGAGATATACCGTCATTTAAAAAAATATCAGTTTTTTGTGATTATTTCAAAAAATAATAATGGGGTTTTGGTGATTTAATGCAGGAGATGAATTGAAGAGAATAATGTTTGCCATAATTTTGTCCTTTACCGTTATTCGATATATTTGACCGTTATCGATATATTATCATTAAAAATCAAAAAAGTATATTTTTGCGAATTGCTTGCCAACTAACGATTTTTCGAAAAAAAACAGTGATTGGCAGAATTATAAAAATTGTCTACATTTTTGCATTTTACCACAAATCGATATCTTTTACCGTTATCAGGATATCTGAAATCTGAATTTCGTAATAAAAAATCATATTTTTGTATAACCTCATATATTATTTATCAGGTAAATTGTGCAGAAACGTGGATTTTGTATAAGAAAGTCATGTGCTGTTCACATAAGTTATTTTACTAACACGGTGGGGGACCGAACCTAGCTACAAATCTAGCGTTGTTACCGATTGCCCCAACGAAACATCAGCAAAATTAGTATTTGAAACGGGAGGCGCTCGGTTTCGCTCTTAGCGGTATATCGTGAAAGAATTTGATCTTTATAGGGAAACTTTGGTTCCAAGAAAATAAATAGTTTCCCTGATGGAGTTAAACTTTACTAAAACTTGGAATTTGGTTCCTATATCCATACAATTTGACTGGTTTAGCCAACAGTTCATTTTTGAAAGACAAACCATCTTTTACTGCACTGCTTTAACTTTGGTAAACAGCGGTAAACTTTGGTTGGAAGAGCGAAAGTTTGGATTGCAGAGGGAAAGTTTGGTTCTCTCAAATAACCGAAATACAAGGAAAGAGGAGTTTTGGATAATGCAAACGCTTGAATAACGTGACAATCAATTCATTCCTTTTTGAGAAAAACCGCAACAGTAAATATTAGCGTTAAAATATCAGTTGTGATCTACACAAAACTCTGCTCTGCAATATTTAGTTACGGAAAATATATGTATGTAAAAAATAATATTTTTTTTAAATATTTCGAAAACAGTTAAAGATGCGTAAAAACTGTAAAAAAATGTGGAAAATTATAGCTCGTATAAATTTGGATATATGCATTTTTGCATAAAAGTGCAAATTTTCGAGGGATTTTCAAAAAACTGATATTTTTCTTCAAATATCTTGAGAACCGTTAGAGATACAGAAAACCCATTGAAGAAAGAAATATAGAAAATTTTATTTACTTTAAATTTTGTTATGTTTATTTTTTCAAAAAGCGCATAGGTTTCGAAAACTTTTTAGAAAGCTGTATTTTTTCAATAAAATTGTATGGAAGGCACCCGTTATAGCTCCCGGTATTTTTCCGAAAGTTGATGGAATACTATGGTTTTTATGAAACTATTTTGCAAAAAATTTCAAGTCGCTAGGTCAATACGTTCTCGAGTTATTTAAGATACCTAAAACGGACGGACAGATGCACGGAAATCCTCATAATTTTGGCTGAAACGCATTTCGTAATGATCAGGAATTTTATATCTCCTACCGCTCTCAAGTCGGTCCCCGTCATGAATGCAATAATTTCCTTCTATAGAAGAGCATAGTAAAAAGGAAAACAAATTTTACTTCAAAAACACTTTATTTAATAATTTTAACATTCAATTAACATTCTAGTGCAAGTAGCTTTGTGAATTCATCTCCTATTTTCTTGCAATTTATTTCATTAATGTTATTTCCTTGCAGATGTAAATACCGGATTTTTGGCAAGTCAATTGGGGAAAACGGAAAATACAGCATTTCCGATGAACTGATATTTAAAAATTTCAAATTCGCCAACTCATAATCAATATTAGAATGCCATTGTTTGAAATTATTATCCTGCAGATATAAAGTTTCAATGGTGCGTGTATCCAAATTCATTGAATCCAATATCCTTAAATCCGTCAATGAGTTATTGGCCAAATTTAGAAGCTCCAAATAACGAGAGTATGAGATTTTAAGTTCCTTAATTTGATTATTAGGAATATTGACCGCTTCAACTTGATTGCCCAAACGAAGTTTTGCCAAATTACAGTTCGGAGCCTCCAAATGTTTCAAATCAATTGAATGTAATTCTAATTCTGTCAAAGGATTATTACCAATGGCTAAATACTCCATGGGCCGCGTAAGTCCATAAAATCTGGGCGAGAAAGTTTTTAGCTGGTTGTGGCTAAGATCCAAATGCGGAACTTTAATATCGGCGAAGGAGTTTTGTCTGAATTTTATGATCACATTTCGTGCCAAATCGATTCCATTTATCGATCGCAATGGCTCAAATATTCTTTCTGGAAGGACTTTCAGTTGATTGCCACGCAAGGATAACCTTTTGAGGTTTCCCAATCCATAGAAGGTATCTGCATCCACTTGGCTTATTTCACAATCGATCAGATCCAAAAATCTCAAACTTATCAAATGCACAAAAACACGACCAGGCAAGGACTTCACTTGGCAATTGCAGAATAATGCTTTCTCAAGTCGATATGCACCTTCGAAACTAACGTTTTGCAAGGTTTTCAATGTTCCATACACTGCGAATGAGTTCAATTCACGGAAAACAGCAAATGTAAACTTCGGAATAATTTGGATTTCTGAATTTTCAATAATAAGACACTTTGTATAAACGACGCGTTCCTTTGTAAATTCTATATCGTTTTCATCCGGAAGATTTATGTTTGAACATCTGTATTCGAAACCATCTCCTTTACAGTGGTCCAGATGTCGAATATCTGCTCCTTCGATTGACAAAATGAACAAAACTTTAAAAATCACCACGAAAATTAGTTCCTGCATTATTTTTATGTAATCTCGGTAAAATTCCGTAACTGATTACTTTCTTATATGTCGCTTTACTTAAATTTATACTCCGGAATTCCACTGGGATAAGAATTTTTGAGATAAATATATGCTGCTAGTATAATGTTTATACCCGTATGGTGAAACCAAAGGGTATATTAACTTTGCCTTACCGTTTGTAACGCCAAGATCCCGTCATCACACACAAAAATGAATTACACCAGTGTGTTTAGAATGATAAAAATAATTAATTTTTGCATATCCGTCCGTCCGTCTGTCTGTCTGTCCGTCCGTCTGTCTGTCTGTGGCGCGGATTGCGGGCGCACGGATTGAGCTAGAGACTTGAAATTTTGCGTGGATTCGTTTTTCGTAAAATTCGAGGCTAAGTTCGTTGATGGGCAAAAATGGACCATTAGGGGGGGTACCCCCCATACGAACGAAAACCGTTATTGCGAATATCTCGAAAACGGTGCATCTTATCAAAAAAGTGCAAGAACAAAAGTTATTTAGGATATAATTCTACATAAAACTCCCATACATCAAAATCCGATTGGAATAGATTTTAAAAAATCTTATTGGAAAGTTTGACTTCAAGTGAAATTTTGGTACAACTGTTCCAATTTTGATACGAATATCACCATACGGGTTTTCAATAATTGCCAGATAGGCAATTATAGCTTTTGTTATGTTTTTATTTGAAACATAACGCAAGTTTGGCGTCTGTATTAATGTTAGAGCTGGAAAATTTTTTTACGAAAGATAAGCTCTAAATTGAGGAACTATTTAAGTTTTATCACACATTTGTTGTGAGTTTAGCTAACTATTCTGCGATAAATTCGAACAGTAAGTGATTTTGCTAAAATTTGTTGGCACCAAACAAATCATAAATTATGTTATTCAATATTTATTTAATTAAAGCAAGGTATGCACTAGGCCAGAGCGAAAACCCACTTTTCTCGAATTTCAAAAAGAATCAAATTTTTTTTGTTAACAGTCTAAAAACGAAGTAAGTAAAAAAATCTTTGAATAATTTTGATATCTACATCTGTCATAAGCAATCGGAAGTTTGAAAGATCATACCTTGCAAAATAGGATACAGTTTTTCACAATGCCCATTCCTTCTTAGGAGCTGTCCGTAAAATACGTCACGCTAATTTTCGGCCTTTCGAGTCGACCTCCACCCCTTTTCCTCTCACTTCTTCTCGATTTCTGGCACCGAGTGTAGCGCCGCCGTACACATATTGCACAAGCAAATGTTTCACTCACTAATATCTACCCTCTCCCCTCTCTGTAAACCCCTTGTCTGTAAACCTCTTCTCTGTAAAACCCCTAACTGAAGACCCCCCTCTCTGTAAACCCCCTCTCTGTAAACCCCCTCTCTGTAAACCCCCTCTCTGTAAACCACCTCTCTGTAAACCCCCTCTCTGTAAACCCCCTCACTGTAAACCCCCTCTCTGTAAACCACCTCTCTGTAAACCACCTCTCTGTAAACCACCTCTCTGTAAACCACCTCTCTGTAAACCCTTTCCCTGTAAACCCCCGTTCTCTGTAAACCCCTTCTCTGTAAACCCCCTATCTGAAGACCCCCCTCTCTGTAAACCCCCTCATCGGCTGTATTCTACAGATCTGAAGGGATTTGTAACTAATTTTCACAATTCGAGAGATTAGGCATTAAGGAAATTTTTCGCCCACTAATAGTGACATAGGACGCATCCTCTAGTAGATATTTTTATTTATATAGACGTGAATTATAGACCTCTTTACAAGTTAATATCGGACTGACTTGTATGTTTCCTGCTTTTCACCTTATTTTTCTGGGCTACAACCGGCATCCCACCTTGGTCTGACGCAATGGCTATCGCAGTATTGTGCAAAACGACAAAAAAAATAGTTTTTTTTTAAATTTTTCACGTTTTTTACGTTTTATACGTTTTTTACGTTTTTTACGTATAAAACGTAAAAAACTAGTAATAACTTAAACAATACTGGTAAAACCATAAAAAAACTATTAAAAACGTTAAAAAAATTGTAAAAACATAAAAAAACTGGTATCAGACCTAAAAAAATGGGCATCGCATTTAATTAGGCGCAGCGCTAGTACCAAAATATTTTAGCAAATTTGTTCAGGTTGGTTCATTAGTGTTTTCTTATTCCTTTTCACATTTAAAAGTGAAATGGTATGTAGAGTTATATGAAGATACTTTTAAATACTTTCCTTACCTGTTCGTTCCGAAGATTATTAACATTTTTATTGCTCTAAGAACATTTAATTACAGATAATTACTAAATTTATTGAATTGCTTCTTATTAAATTTTTTATTTTTAATCTTTTAGGATTCTTACGGTTTTTAACATGAAAATTGAGGTTTTCACGGGTAATTTCGACGTGTAAGAAACTGCGCAAATTACTTTGCGTAAAAAACCGGCACAACACTCGACTCCCGTCAGAGGTTCTGATCGAGTGTCAATTTCCTTCAGTTTTGCAACCTATTTTTGTGTCCTGGTCAATGCCGTCTTGCCATCTAGAGATGGGTGTTCCTTTGAAAACAATTTCAAACGGATTTTATTTGTAATCTAAATAACTTGTTGCGCAAAAAGGTAATTCAATTTGAAAAATAATTTGTTTAATGTACAAAAGGTTGATTTAGACTGGAAAAATCAGGGGTGGCTTTATGTGACTTATTTTCATTCGACTAACTAGTCGAAGAAAATCTTTAGTTAAACAAAAATAATTCAACAGGCAGATAATTATTCTGGTGCACACAATATAAGAGTATTTCTGGGTAATTTGGGGTCGCTGATTAAGAATCTAGCAGTAGTTTGACCGTACCAGCTCCACTTTTTCAGATATGACGAAAAAAAGAATTGTTTATTTCCAAATTATAAAGATTTAAACCAATTTATGAGTCACGCTTCATATCGGAAAAAGTAGATCTGGTACAGTCAAACTATTGCCAGATTCTTAATCAACGACCCCAAATTTACCCATAAAATACTCTTATATCGTGGGCACTAAAGTGAGTGTTCTTCGACTAGTTAGTTTGAAGTTACATGAAGCCACCCCTGTAGCTACCAGAAAAGAAATTAAAATTTGTGTAAAGTGACCATAGGTTATATTTAGTACCAGGAAGACCGAGCCATGCTCGGAGACCTCAAAATCCTCCTTTTGCTAATTTTTTTTGGAGAAAAAAGTAGATTCACGTTATCTTTATAATTAATTTCCAGAGATTGGAAATTCCCAATCCAAAAACCCCCTCGGCTAATTTCCTCTGGAAAAAAATGAAAGAAAGGATACTTTTGTTATCACTACAAGACCTTCCGTTTCGAATTTTCCAATTCTATTGTCAGATACAGGATTAGCGACATAGAAAATTTCTTTGATATTAATTTACTCGAAAACAGGATATTCGCGTCATCTTTATAGGACTTTTAATCCCATAAAAAAACCCTAATGCCAATTTTTTCTGAGAAAAAAGGGAAAAAGGATATTCACGTTATCCTTACATTCGCCGGAACAGTCCCGGATTTAGGCATAATTCGATTTAGTCATGAAATCAAAAATTGTTGTCTGCAATGGAGTTTCTCCATAAGTTTCTACCTTCATCGTGTTTTCCTTCATTTTTTCCAAAAAAAATCACCTGCAGCGCAACTTCTTCTTTCGTCTGCGGCGCATACCATAAAAAGTGATTGAAAATTCACTTATTTTAGAAAATACCTGGCGAGGGGTCTCGGGGGGAGGAAAAAGTCAGGTTTGTAGTGGAAAAATCGAAAGCCCTTAGCTCCCTTAGTAATACTGTAAAGTCTCATTAAGATAGGACCACCCAATTCGAAGATGCCAGGCGAGGGGTCTCGGGGGGAGGGAAAAGTCAGGTTCGTAGTGGAAAAATCGAAAGCCCTTAACCCCCTTAGTAATACTGTAAAGTTTCATTAAGAAAGGACCACCCAATTCGAAGATACCAGGCGAGGGGTATCGAGGGGAAATTTTCTCAGAGGTGAAGCCTATCTAGATCGATTCCTTGTCCCCAAAATCCCCAACCGCCAAGTTTCTAGAAAATCGTTAGGCGGGTTTTCGAGATCGTTTGTGCAGACAGACAGACACACAGACAGACAGACAGACAGACAGACAGATAGACAGACATTCCTCGTATTATATTATAGGATTAAGTGACCATGGACAAATTAAGACAGCATTACAATAAAATTAAATATATTTTCTTAAACATAATAATCAATTAATAATAAAGTAAAATAATTTGATTGAAAATTCACAATAATTACAGTCGTTTTAACAACAAAAATCATCGTAATTTCTAATGCTTTTTATTTCATCGCAAACATCAGTTGACAGGCCATTATTATCAACGTATAGCTCCCTCAAATTTTCTAGATGTCGAGAAACACTGGTATCAATACTTCGTAAATGCGTCGACGAAATATTTAACGTCGTCAATTGCGTCATATTGTCAAAAATATTTACATCAAGATTTTCAATAGGATTTTCTGCAATACTTAATTCCAATAAATTGACAGCATCCCTGAGAAAATCGAAGCTTCCCAGAGAGTTATTATTGAACTGCACGGACTGCAAATCACTTAGAATATCGATTAAAACTTCTTCGATTTGATTATTTTCAGCATCAATCGATCGCACATTGCCTCGGATGTGAATTTTCTTCAAGACACCATTCGGCACATGTACATTTGCAATTTCACCGATTTCTAACTTCTCAAATAAATTCCCGCCGAAATTCACATTGTACAGGGAAAGATGACTAACTGCCTGACTGTTGAAAATTCGAAAGCGATTTGAACTTAAATCAATAGCGGATATTTTTGTGTTGGCTTCGAATATCGTGTCGGAAAGATTTTCAAGTAAATTTCCCGACAAATCAATGCTTTTTAATTCCAACAAAGGCTGAAATACCTCTTCTAAGAGAGTTGTTATAAAATTATTACCCAAACTGAGCCTTTTGACTTTTCTTAATCCTGAAAAAGCATCAGGAGCAATTTGGCTGATTTTACATCCCTCGAAATCCAAAATCTCCAAATTGGGACAGCCTACGAATACTTTGCCGGTTAAGTTTTGAATTTCATTTCTATAGAAAATCGCAGATTTCAAATTATTCGCATTTTCAAATGTTAACCGATTAACGGAACGAATACTACTTAAGACAAATATGTAAGTAACATTCGGAAATGTGTAAAATGTATTCCCTGGCAATGTTTCCAAATCACAATGTCGGAAAAGTAGTTGCTTTATTGGCGATATTGCATCTTTATTGAAATTCACATTTTGTGCTGCACTAAAATTTAAATTATTACACTCCAAGTCCCAAAATATGCTATTAAAACAGAAATCACTGAACAACACTTCAACGGAAAAGCCCAGACTTATTGCTTGAAAAATAATGATGGTCCACAAAATAAGTTTTCGAGTAAATCTTGCCATGTTTGTTATCACTTTTCAACTGATATTAAATTCGAAATTGTGAGGGCGTTCTTTGTTGAAATGCTGTTATTGTTTGTTTCCACAAATGACCTTCAATTTAATCTCGTATATTTGAAAAACAATATTTTGACGAAAAATTATAAATTATACTAGCAGGCGAAAAAAATTATATCCCGACTATAATAAAAAAAAGAGTTTTCTAAGGTACCAGCAAAGTGGAAAACTATTAAGACTGTGAAAGATCCGTTTGAAACTTTACAGGTAGAACCAGAAACATACGTCCGTGCGTGCGGCATGATTTTGTTTTGGCATCTAGTAGTTGTCACCGCGTCTAAAAGTAGAGACTGATCGTACTCTACGCGGCAGGGACGCGGCAATGCGTCTGAGCAACGCGCAATTATACATTTACTAATATAAATGCGTTGTTTTTACCTTCACCGCGTGGGTGCCGCACGTACGAACGCGTAATTGTGGTTGAGGCTTAAATGGAGAAAAAGAAAGATATGGTTTGATCACCGTAGTCGGAGACTGTGGGTGAATTCCCTAACTCTAAATGAGCTTGTGCGAAACGAATCGAATTATGTGGTGTTTAGTCTAAATATCTGAATTTTCTTTGTCGTATAAAAACAGTAAATTGTCTAAAAGCTTTTCACTTTTTTCTAAATTTTCTCCAGTGTTAAAAAAATATTGCTTTAAAATATCTTTAGTGAATTTGCTTTCCAAAGAAATTTTTTTTGTGTGTTTTAATGTCAATGGCCTAAGCGATAACCTTTAAGCAATATTTGAGCATTAAAAATGATTAAAATTTGACTTCTTTTCTAATTCTGAGTTTTTTTTTTGTCAAAGCAATTCAGTTTTGGCAATTTGACGCCATTTTAAATAAACCTTTAGTAGACATAGGCCTGCCATTAATATGTCTAAAATTAAATGAGTTTAAACCCAAAAAAATTAAATAATTTTGATTATTGTTAGAGAAATTCAATTTTTTTTTGTGTTCGGCAAATATTATCAAAAATACCGCGCCAAAATACGAATTTTGACCTCGTATTTTGAGTTTTTTTTATGACACTGGGAAAATATAGAATTTGACACAAAATCTTATTTCATCAATTTTTAATTGCGCAGCAGGGAAGGCAAGTTTGGCAATGACAAAATGTTGTCTGTAGTATTTAAAAGAAGAAAATTTTAATATTTCGTATTGAATCCGTTAAATCAGATTATTCTTCAAAGTGATGATAAAAATTTTTTGGCGGTCAAGCTCTTAGATAGTAAAATTACATAATTTTTGATTAAATTTTGTCAACAACTAAAAATTCAAATTTTCCACTTGTTGTCTGGAGGATTTTCCATGTAAATTTTAATAGCCAAGGTTGTCATGAAACCAGATAAAATTACCGATTGTGTATTTGCGTATTTTTACGCGAAGGGTTTTATAAATGCATTTTTCAAATAATTTGTGTAAATTGATCAGCTATTCGGCTGCCTTCTCTCAGCATTAATTACATGTTGGAAAGGTCGAGAATCAGTGGAGAATACAAATTAGTTAAAATATGGGAACAAATTACACATAAAAAATTCTTGTTATTGCAGCTGAATTTCACAATTTCTCTAAATCGCCATATTTGACGTTTGGATAATTTTACGAGGTTGTTTACACACCAAAATCCTCACGTAAACTTACGAGGGACGCGTAAAGGACTTTCCAGTGGCGAAACATCAGGGTAGACAGCATAGATAGAATTTAGTCAAAAAAGCACATAAAGGAACATAAACTTTTGAAAATGTGATAATAGTAACATTTATTGTTACTACGTAATAAATTTGTACTTTTTAGGGTATAAATAATTTTTTTTTACCATCCCCTGTCCGTAGATAGTTTACTCTGACGCTTCGCCACTGGGATTTCCTATACAAATTTTGACAGTTCATTTATGAAGTGGTACATTTGCGCAGTTTGCGCTATTTACTACACGGTAAAAACTGGAGTCTAATTTTTTTTAACTTTTCTCCTCTATTTTTTAAACTTTTGAAAGTTTAGTGGAATTTTAAACTATTTTCTCTATATTTAAAGCTTTAGAAGTTTATGAATATTTTTTAAGCATTCCAGTCTAAATTTAAGACTCAGACATCTTAAACTTAAACAGTAAGGTTTTAATTTGAGAATTTTTAGAAATTTGGAACTAATTTTTAAACTATTTTAGACTAAAATTTAAATTTTAATACCTTAAATTTAGACCGGATAATACTATTTAAAATTTGAAAATAATTTCAAACTTTTAAGTTTGGTTTTTAGGCTTAAAAAGGTATTGACCTATATGTAGGAAAAAAGTCTAATAATTAGACTTTATTTTTTAGAGTGTAGGCATTTCCTAGATTTCATGAATCCCCCTAATGATTATACCCGTATGGTGAAACCAATAAATTTGCCTTACCGTTTGTAACGCCAAGATCCCGTCATCAAACACAAAAATAAATTACACCAGTGTGTTTAGAATGATAAAAAAAATTGAATTTTGCATGCCCGTCCGTCCGTCTATGGCGCGGATTGCGGGCGCACGGATTGAGCTACAGACTTGAAATTTTACGTAGATTCGTTTTTCGTAGAATGCAAGGCTAAGTTCGTTAATGGGCAAAAATGTACCATTAAGGGAGTACCCCCCGAAACGTTTTTTGCGAATATCTCAAAATTGTGTGTCTTATCAAAAAAGTGAAAGAACAAAAGTTATTTAGGATATGATTCTACATAAAACTCCCTACATAAAACTCCCATAGGTTTATATAAATATAGGATTTACATGTTTCTTATAATAGATTTAACCTACTGCTTACAGGCAACCTTTTTTGTATGGTACACGCAGAGAAAAAAAATAATAAATTTTACTACTTTATGATGAGAAAATCTAAATCACTAAAATAGTTAATTTTCATTACAAAACTGTTAATTTCAATTGAAAAAATAGTCAATTTAGCTACAAAATAGTAAAATTAGCTACTAAGAAGTTAAATTTCTTAAAAAAAAATTGTCGATTTTGACTATTTTAGTAATAGTCAGGATTCCCCATTATAAAATAATTAAATTTACTATCTTTCCTCTCAGTGTAGGGTTGGTTCCTTAGGATTCAAATAACAATAAAATAAAACAATTGATTTTTTTTACCTGTATTTATCAAATACTTAAAAATTAAGTTTTCTTCAAAAATTGAAAACCAAAAGATCAAATTAGCCAAAGTTCAAATTAGCAAAAGATCAAATTAGTGGATGACGTATTAGTTTAACTGTGACAAATGTTGCGCCAATATTGGTTTTCGCCGCAATTGTTTTTATGTACTACATAAAGTACATTGGAAGGCAGGAGGTTAAGACAAAATCCTTCTAGTATCTACTTATTATATGAAATAAGAATTGCTTAGCTAGAAAAAAATTATTTCTATTTTTTTTTTACAAAAACACTTTCTATAAAATTCGACAAAAAATCCAAAAATGCAAACAAACGACCCAAAAACGAATTTCCTTCAAATTGGCAATAATTTGATACGACAAGTGAACATCAATAACACAAAAGCAAAATCCGTGCTCACAATGGATAAAGGACAACGTTTTATAAACAGAAATTTTGACCACTTTTCACCTAATGAATAGCCGGATTAATTCAAAAATATATGTTTGTCCTTTCTTCTGTTCAGATATCCCTCCAAGTTGCCTACATCAAACGAACAATAGTAAATCCCAATATCCTCATGATGTATCCTCCTCCCATCAAATAAACATCATAAAATGAAATATCATATGCTTCACTTCCTTTTTCTCATTTGATCCTTTTCAGACGCGAAAAAGGTTCAGCCAGCAAAAATCAACAACAGAAAAAAAAATCTTCTCTGGTGAATCCGCCTAATCCTCTATAGATTTTTATTTTATGAAATGTATTTAAGATGAATAAGGACTGAAACACAGTTCCTGATCGTGTGATGCTGCTGCTAATTCTATCCGTCCTGTGTCCGTGGTCCAGACAATCCATCATCCCGACAAGGACCTCCTGTCGCGCCGATCGCATAAGGGGATTCATGGATCGCTAAAACGATAATGTTTTTCAATTCCCAAATAGATTCGCATATTTTATGTTGGTTATATTTGTTAGGTAAACCAATTTCATGTCACTCAGTCAGTTTAAATGCACTTACATTAGATAAAACCATAAATTCATCGCTAATCCTTTAAAAGGCGCAATTGAGAAATTGTTCAACTATCATTGAGTGAAATGGATTCAAGGATATTAAATGGAATACCGCTTATTCCGTATATTCCATTTAATGCATTAAAAGTTGTATTTCACTTTAGATATTTATGGAATAAGGAGAAAAGATAAAAACTGAAGTCATTCAGATTCCATTTATAAAACGAAGGACACCTATCTAAATTCGTACGATGGTTTTTGCCGGGTTTTTTTCTGAATGTTATGGAGTTACAGTGGAACTTATATGCAAATTCATCAGACTTTAAACAAGTTTAAAAAAATTAAACTTTGACGCATGTTTCTATTTCTGATAATTAAATTTCATGACTGAAATTAAGCATCTACACTCAGAAAAATGTCCAGGTCAACTTTTTGTCAGGGTAACTCTGACCGCTAGCTGGCTTACAGAGGTTTCCATTACATGACATTACATCCTCAAAATGCCTATCTAAGGTCAACTCGTGCAGCTCCCAATGCCCTACTTCACCTGCTGGTGGCTTAATTTCAGAATGTCTCCGACCACAGGTCAACACAGTTTTACTTTCCCTCATGCAGGCGAACGCGCGCCTGCCCGAGGCTAATTACGCCGCATGTAGGTCGTCGAGTTAGCCTCCATTTTTCTGAGTGTACGATATATTTGTTTGTACGTTTGAATGTGTCCCTCTGTTCGTCTGCCCCCTGGGGCATATTTCCATCTTACTGTCTGTCCCTCCGTTTGTCTATCGTGTTGCCAATAATCCGAAAGTCACTGAACCGATTTGAACAAAAATTTGTGAGAAACTTTTTAACAGCAAGCAAAAGTGCTCCCTTAAAGTTGCCATCCTTTGTACCCCTTCCCTGCCATCTCTTAAACCATTAACCCGATTTTCATCTGATTTTCATTATTAAACAAATCGCCCCTGAATAGGGCGACCATTTCTTTTCTTGTTCGAACCCGGGACATATAAGGGTAGCAGGGTGATGACAGGGAAATTTTTAATATCTCGAAATTAACCGAAAAGTACGAAAAAAGTCAAAGCATCTACGATATGTATGGAAAAACTATCTTACGTTTGAACTCTTTTCTAAAAGAAGTAAATTTTTCTGTTCTTTTGGTGATATTTTTTTCTTATTTTCAAAATTTTTTCCGAATTGAACGCAAAAAGCAAAATTTTCCCGCAAATGACGCATATTTGGCTCAAATTTCCAACTTTTCACACACAAAAAAATATTTGACGCCGATAAAAATTCACAAATTTAATGATAAGGAGTTGTTGCCAGATACCTAGCTTATCATTTGACGTTTCTGATCTGACATTTTTGACCAGCATTTCACTGCTAGCGCCATCTATTGGAAAACGGCGGTTCTCCATTTGTACTCCCAATATATTAACTTTTAACCATGGGCGTGATTTATATTTCACACTTCCATGGACGTGGGAACTCATTTGAAATAAAATAAAGGTTTTAAAATGGAATCTTTGAGGCTCGTTTATAAGCCTAAAATATCAGGAAGTTCAGCTGCGTGGTTGGGGAAAAGTTTTAGATTCTTAGAAATCGAAAAAAAGCGAAGGGCCTATGGGGCCCCACGTCCACAATTAAAGGTTAATATTGCCCAATTAACACGTTGACTGCCGAACCAATTTTGCAAATTTTTAAAAGAAGTGCCAATATGTAGGCCTGTAGAATATATGTAGAATTTATGTATGTACGTATGTAAAATGTATACACGCAGAATGTAAACTTAGCTATCGAAAATGGTAGCCGGGACCTGTCATGAAACTTAGTGCCTTATTCACTGGCTATCAAAAATGATAGCCACGGCAGTCAATGTGTTAAAGGGTAAAAATGATAATTAGTAAAAAAATTGTAAAAAATCTACTTTATTTAATTTTTCAAAAAATCATAAAAATTTACCACTTAGTCTAATGCGGCGGTCACACGACGCTGTTTTACCAGCGCTAGTGGCTGTTAGCAGCCGTTTCAGCAGCACCGTGTGAGCCCTAGTGCGTTGCTACTACCAGCAGCAGCGTGATGATTTTAGTAGCGCTAGTGAAGTAGAGACCGTTCTACTTTGCCTGTCACATGGTTTCTGAGCTACCAAAAGTCTGATAAGTGGTAAAGTTTCTTTATTGTAAGTTGTTATTTTACGTTTATTTATTTAAATTTGTGTGTTTTATTATAGAAAAGACAATAATATCACGGTATCATGGAAGCAAAGTTGAACGCAGACCAAATATTAAAATTTTTCGAAGTGTATCAAAAATACGAATGTTTATGGGATGCTTCTTCAGCGTGTTACTTAAAAAAAATGTGAAAAATACGACACTGGACAGAATCCTTCATGAAAATCTCCCAGATTCAAATGTCAAATCACTGTTTTGCTACTAGCCAGCGCTACTAACCATGACACCTATTGGTTGGCAAAGCGGCTGGCAGAACAGCGACGTGTGACCACGGCATAAGGCCTCATCAAAATACGACGCAAAATTAAAAAAATACAGGAAAATAAAGATTGAAATATTAACATATGTTAATATAAAAAAATCATTTATATTTTAAAATTCCCTGAAATTTTTAGATCCTCCGAAATTATGGTTGTTCTCTGAAATATTTTGAATGCGGTTTCACTGTATAAAAATTTCTTCTCGGCGTTCTCCTTTTCTCATCCATGTTCATCACAATTTCTAAACAGGAGAATATCAGCACAATTTACAAAAAAAATCGTGAGTGCTCTAAAAACGTACTTTATGTTTCCATATCTTCGTCAACGGCGAATTGCATAATTTTCCGAGGCGTTAAACACATTTTCTTTGAAATCATACTTAATGACAAAGAGCTCTACAGATTTTTTTTTTTCGCTATTCTGTGTTGAATTTTTTTTATACTTTCATGTTCTTATATTTTCAACATGTTTTTTAGCTTTTTAATGCTTTTCAACGAAGGAGTAGTACAGAAAAAATTAAGAAGCTTTTTACGGTTTTTCATTTCGCTTGTATACTTTTTCATCTGTAGCGCCATAACAGTTATCAGGTTTTTTTTCTAATGAGGCATGCGGGAGGAAAATACAAGCATGAAATCTTAGTGTTCTTGTTTCGAAGATATGTATTTCGAGTAAAAAACCCATAGGTCCTTCTGTTCGCTGAAGACGATAATGGGGTGCTGCTAATGATAGAAAAATTGTTCCGTAATTTCGATTTAGCTTATGTTCATCATCGCGTAAGGTGTAGAGCATCAAATTTCTTTTGATCTATTTTTTTTTTCTTTTTTGCAGTAGGTACATCAATTCCTAATGTGAATGGTGGATAGATATTGTCTTCGCAATATATGTATACATACTTTCAGTAACAACCGGTAGATAAAAAGTTGGAAATGAAATGTTTTTTAGAGTGAATAATGGACTGTCAATTTATTAATGGCCCTATTAGTATGATACCTACTATTGCAACAAAAATTCGAACAAGTGTTGAAAACGAGTAGTACTTAACTGTTACAATAATTGGAATAACAGTGAGAATATAACAATATAGGCACCGGTTTTCGCATTTTTTTTTGTCAAGAGATGTTTGCATGATTTTCACCAACCGAATATACATAGCCATGTTTCATTAAACACCTTTAAATTCTGTCTGGGTCATTTTCAAATTGAGTTTTGGAAAAAATATTTAAAAAATGAATTTGGTTTCAAATATCTCGAGAATTATTTAAGATACATAAAAACCGTTAAAGGATTTTTTTTTTCAAATATCTTGGGAACCGTTAGAGATACGAAAAAATTGTTAAAGCAAAAATTGTAGAAAATTTTATATCCTTTAAAATTTTTTATACACATTTTTCCCCAAAACCGCATATTTTTCGAAAAAATGTTAAAAAACGGTATTTATTCAAAAAAAAGAAATTGCATGGGAGGTATCCATTTTAGCTACTGTTAAATTTACGAAAGTTGATAGAAAACTACGATTTTTGTAGAACTTATTTATAAAAAATTTCATGTCGCTAAGTCAACGCGTTCTCGAGTTATTTAAGGGGTTATACTACCCAAGCGCGCTGAACAATGAACCTTTTTTTGAGAATTTTTTCCCGATTACTAACGAATGGATTAAAATGAAATTTTGCGACTTAATTACACATGTATTGAGGTATACAAAAAAAAAATTTTTTTTCAAGTGTTGATACAAAATATCACTATATTACTTGAAAGTATGTTTTCCAAACTTGCGTTGTCAGAAACTCAGTCAATTTTCATCGGATTTACTTGAAATTTTAACTGTAGCTTCTCAGATAGATTGTCTATGGAAGTACACCACGGAGCGAAAGATCGTCAGAAAGACTACGATTTTTTTTTTAATTTTCGCTAACTCATTTAAAATTTATATTTTTTTCTTGAGAAACAGATTCGTTTTTTAAAGTCTAATACATCCGCTGGAATCGTGTTTTTGCCATAAAAATTGAAATAGCCAAGTGAATTACGAAAAAGGAAAAGATTAGTAAATTAAGCTACGAAAGTAGAATCTAGTTTCGGTAGCATAAGAATTAGTACCTTTGATCAGGCTCTCGTCGAATAAAAAAGGGAAATATCCTTTCTATAAAAGGCATTGAAAACTACTTCATCTTATAACTTGCTGCTACTATTGGGCTGATAGCTCCAGACATAGCAAAAGGTGGAAAAGCTTTCTGCCGTCAGCTTAAGAAATTTTCAACTACAAACATAACAAAAGCTATAATTGCCAATCTGGCAATTATTGAAAACCCGTATGGTGATATTCGTATCAAAATTCGAAACGTTGTACCAAAATTCCACTTTGAAGTCAAACTTTCCAATAAGATTTTTTATGCAAAAATTAATTTTTTTTATCATTCTAAACACACTGGTGTAATTCTTTTTTGTGTATGATGACGGGATCTTGGCGTTACAAACGGTAAGGCAATTTTAATATACCCTTTGGTTCCACCGTACGAGTATAAAAATGGGTTCGCAAAGTTTCAGATATGCATCTATTTTGCCACTTTTTTTTGCCACTTTTTATGCCTCTTTTTTTATCCACTTTTTATGCCACTTTTTTTTGCCACTTTTTATACCACTTTTTTTCTTCTTTTTGCCTCTTTTTTTTCTTTTTTGCCACTTAAAATACATTTCTAGTGGCAGATACGTCCCACATACCAAAAATGTTAGTGGAGCGTCTTATGAAATTCGGTAAAACCTATGTAAATTTTTGAGAATAAAACTAGTGAAATCAGTCGTTATTTTGTTCACATAACCTAAATTTTATTCCACCAGAATTTTTTTCACTTATTCAAAAGATCAATATCTAAAAAAATTTGAAGTTAATCCGACCTGTTGAAATAAAAGCCTTTGCAGCTGATATTTTCGAAAAACTTTTATCTAAATAACTCCATACGAATAAACGTTCCCATCAAATTGTCATTTCGACCATATTTATTATTTTCTTTTTAATTCCTTTTAAAAACTGTCAAGTCATTCTCCATCAAATTTGTTTTTGCTTTCTTCGATGCTCAACCCAAATTGGATTGTCTCCAATTAATCAAGAAGGCGATCCGACGACATCGCAAAACAAGTTACGAGGGAATTTAATCGAAATGAAAATTAAATGAAAATGAAAACATATATCAATGTTATTGTTTTGGTTAGAGGTCAAATTCGGGCCAACGGGTCAAACAAATTGCCTCAGCGGCAAACAATAATCAAATCAAATGCACGTCCATACAGCAATGATGCCGGCAAGTATTCCATTTGACGCAAAATCATCCACTCCGTCGGTCGTCCCTAAACTTGAATGATTTCGATCTTTATCTTGGGGTACCTAAAAAAAAGTACAGGGTGTACTGAAAAATTCCAGCACCGGCACCGTTATAAACGCATTTTTGACATTTAAACCAATTTATTTTAATTGGACTTTCCACGAAAATATTTTAACCGAAATTAACGACAGTGAACGGGACTCCATTTGATACCCTGTGTTAGCTCAACGGCTAAAAAATAGGCACTCGGACAGTGAATGAATCAAGAGGGGTGCTCCCGGTCCACATAAGTTCAGTCCCATTGAAATTTATGGCCAGTGGGCAAAATATTGTCCAGCAAAATGTCACCAGAAATATTTGAAGATGTCGTTGTTATTGTGAGGAGAAAAGGGCAACCGCAGTATACTATCTTGGAAATATCCCCTTTGCCCCTTTGATTTCTTAATTCGATACCACATCATTCCATTTGATTTTATCCCGGTCCACTGCCCATGAAGCTATCCATGCTTCAAGTGCCCCATGAAGAAGCCAAGCATTAAATTTAAATGGAAGTAATTGATACAACATATTTATTTTAATTTAGTTAATTTAAGACCTTTTGTTTGGTGAGGCTCAACTACAATAATTCACTGTTGTGCCCGACTGTTTGTTTGATTTGGGTACCATCTATTAATTCATCACCGAGTCCATAGGGAAGTAATTTATCCCTTCTTTCCCGGATGACTTGTACTGTAGCCAGGATTAAGTGCAATGCATATGTTAAAACGCGGGTCCAATAGATCTCAATGTGCAACGCGGAATTCGTTTGACGTCGCAAAATTGCCCTTCGCTTTCCGTTCCTTTGGGGACATCGCAATATTGCCCATAGGTTTCCGTCCCTTTTGGGAAAATTGCTCTAATCTTCTCAGATTCAAACTATTCACCAATGTACGGATGCCAGTACAACAAGCGGCATAGAAACTCTCGTCGACGAAATGCAATTCTTAACGCCTGGGACTGCTATAAAACAAGTGCCTCATTCTGTTGTGTTTCTTTTAAGTAAAATCCAAGATTCAAAATGTGCTAACATTACGTCCAGCACAAAAGATAGTTTTCTATCATGTTGACAACTAAATTAAGGCGAAAATGCATTCAATTTCCATGATGTTTGGAGATCACCTTGTAAGGCTACCGGGTTTAGAAAACAGCATTGGACAAGTAAAAAAAAGAAATATTTTTTTTAATAAAAGCTTTTACTTTAAAAAAAATTACTAGAAATAAAACAATAATTTTTTGGGCGCTTTGCATCAGAATAAAAAACGAGATAATCATTTATTTTATTTTTTATGCTTTTATTTCTGATACACAGCGCCCAAAAATAATTCTTTTTCATTTTTAATAGGGTCAGGTAGGGTGAAGTGGTCCGTAGGGAGAAGTGGTCCATAGGGAGAAGTGGTCCACCACCATTTTTGTTAGCAATAGTGACATTAGAACAGAATATTCAAATCTTATGGGTTGCTCTTGATGATAGCTTGTTTTTTATTAGTCATTGAAGTGTGCAGACGTATATTTACTCACTCTCACAGACCAGTGCCAAAAAAACATTGGGAAAAGTTTTCACAATTATTCACATTCAACAACATTTTGACGAATTCGTCATCAATTTCAATAAGGTAATTAATCTAAAATGATGTTTACATTATGAACTTTGCAAATCCACCGAATTTCTGCAGTTTTATCCAAAATTGCTGAAGCAGCGTCATTCCGCGGAAAATAGCGTCGGTAGGGAGAAGTGGTCCACGTTTGGTAGGGTGAAGTGGTCCACCCTGTCAATGTCATATTTCGTGTTCTTAAGTTTTTTTATGAGTTATTTTGAGTGTTTCAAAACGTGGCCGAAAATCGATGAGAAGCAGAAAAAGCCGCCGGAAAGCAACGTCTTACATCTACACCGAAGAAACCAACACCAAAACAGACCAAACGCTCATTGGTTACTTTCGAATAAACCATATTTTCGATCAAACTTCATGATTATATTTTTATTTGTCATTTATTTTTATGTTTATGCGATTTCTGGAAAAATTTTGTGAGTGGACCACTTCTCCCTACCATTTTGAAAAAATCGAAAAATCAAAGTTTTCGATAAATGCCTCAAAATTAAATTTAATCTCAAAAAGTTGGCAATCTGTGAATGCAGAAAGTTAGCTTAGGTCCCGCGCTTGCGATTTGACTATCTTATCATGCAAAAATTCCAATTTTTGACCATTTTATGGCCATTAATAAAAACGTGGACCACTTGACCCTACCTGACCCTACATTTTTTAAAAATAAAACCTTGTTTTTTTTAAAGAACGCCAAAAGTGTGTCTATGTGAGTGTCAGCGATGCCAGCGTAGTCGTTCGCGTAGTTGAGGTCTGAACTACGCGAGCGAGCTTAGTCCTTCTCGCCCATGACTAGGCGACGTAGTTTCATAGTTTCGCTGAAGTGTGCGGTCACCAATGCAAATGCTAAGGATTTTACTTTCAGCTAGAAACTTAGCTCACGTAGTTGAGCTCGCTTAGCTGAAGTGTGCGACGGGGGTAAGCAGTGGAAGAAACAATATAGCCTAAAAAACCTCCAGATGAGGTTTTTTTTTCCGGCAAAGTATAATCACGTTATTTTTTAGAAAAATGCAATTGTAAAAAATTGCAGGTCTGTAGTTTAATCCTTTGGAAAATTATGTTGTTCACGGACAGACAGACAGACAGGCGGACGGATAGCTGGACGGACATGCGGAAAACAAAATATTTTGTGTAAACACCCTGGTGTAATTCATTTTTATGTCCCATGATTGGTTCGATGATTTACAAACTGTGATTTACAAATTCTCATTTGAGGCGCTCAGCGCTAGAATGGCTTAAACGCTAGAACGACTCCGAAGTCACGAAATTCTTAGCATTGTTAATCATATCATTGATAAGTCTGCGTTTGTGGTATAAAATTTTTTGGACGCGCATAAGAATATTGAAACATAAAGTAATAATTCCTAATAGTGTTCCAGGGAAAGTATGCCAGTCCTGTTGGGGGGAATTTGGATGCGAAAATATCCGCACAAATAATATAACATTTTGTTATATTATTTTTTTTTAAAGACTATAAGTCAAGAAGAATAAAAAGTTTTTTTTTCTTAACATTTGCAATAGTATAACAGTGGGAATTCTCAAAACGAAAATTTTTTGGGTTAGGTCATGTTAGCGCTGACCGCCTGATATAGAGTATGAAAATAACTTAAAAAAAAAACAATTTTCGTATTAAAAGATTTATTTTTTATAAATACATACATTTTTCCTTATAAATTAAAATACATAAATTAATTTCAATACCATTCAGACTTAGTAATGCACACTTTTATCTTAAAAGAAATTATTGTAATCTTAAAAGCTAATAGCAGTTATTTTTTGTAGTTTTAATTTGTTTAGCGTTTTCTTCAAATTTAAAAAAAAAACATAACAATAAAATACAGAATATCACTTAATCAAAATATTTACTACACTCATTGCACTCAACAACTGAATTTCTTATAGTCTCTAAGCTGTTTTAATTGTTCACACTCGCTATGCGACAAATTATTTTTTTCAATTTCTAATTCTTGTAATTTCGTCAATTTACTGAAAATATTCAACTGAAAATTTGTTAAATTCACAGAACTGATTTGAAGGGTCGTGAGATTCTCGAAATCGCCAAAAATTTCAGCATTCATTTTGAACAGCGGATTGTCGCTAATAGACAAATGTCGCAATTTCTTAGCACCTTTTAGAAAATCCAGGTCCCTCAAGTGATTTCCATTCAAATTAACCAACTCCAAGTGGCTAGGATCGTCGATCACAATTTCTTCAAGGGAGTTATTTTCCGCCGAAATGTATTCGATTTCATTGTGAATTCGAAGTATTTGAAGTTTGTTGTTTGATGCGAAAACATTTGGCGCTGAATACACGTCAAATTCCGCCAATTGATTGCACCCAATGAATATGGTGTGCAGAGAACTCACTTTAAAAATATTTTGATTGAAAATTTTTAACCTATTTTCACTGATATATACTGATTTCAACTTCCTGTTGAATTGGAAAATGTTATTCTCAAGTATTTCAATTTCATTCTTTATCAAATTAATGCTTATCACTGACGATAATGAATCGAAAACACCGTTCCGAATGACGGCAAGTTTATTTCGTGGCATTTTTAAATAACGCAAATTGTGTAGACCCCAAAATGTTAAATCGGTCAAATCACTAATGTTCGTCTCTCTAATTTCCAGCGCGTCCAAAGTGCTCAAGTTCTCGAAAATTTGATTTGGCAACAAGGTGACCGCATTTTGTGCCAATTTCAATCGATGTAACCGATTTGGACCGGAAAACATAACCGGATCCAGATATTGAATGTTCGCTGACACTATCAGTACAGTTAACGAGGGAAATTTCAAAAATAATGCGCTCGGTATTGTTTCAATGTTTGAACTTTGAATTTTTAAACTTTGCACCATTGCCACACCGCCATTGAAAAAGTCTACGTCTAACCAAGAACTAAAATTCAAATGGCTACATTCGATTTTCTCTGGCGCCACTTCACTGCAATATTCATTTAATGTCCTTGGATTAAAATCACTTGAAACTTTTGCAATTAAAAAACAATAAACCAAAACAGCGAAATAATATATTTTTTTAATAATTGCCATGTTTAAAAATTAACTGCGATCCTCTCTTAGCGAAATATGAAAACTGATTGAAGCATCGGTGAACATTTTCATGAATTTATATCAAAATAATTGGCATTTCATTTTTTTTTTCCTTATTTGATAACAAAGATGGGTCGAGTCATTGGAGTTGTCATGTTTACGATAGATTCTGATGGGAAATATTTTTGCTTCGATATTTCCAGAAGATATCTAAGAACAAGTACATATCTCGACTGAATCACAAAAAAAAAATAAAGTAAAATGTCTACTAGCCAATATGGTGAAATCTATAAATTCCCAGTTTGGTATTTTCCAGTTTTTCAAACTATATCTGCCAATTTTTTTTTTGTACTTTTTTTTAACTCGTTAGGCTTATTTATTAGCAATCGGATGGGTTAGAAACAAACGAATCCATTGATACAAAAGAATTAAAATTGATTGGAAAAACCAATTTATGTTGTGAAGAAAATTACTAAAAATAACCTTAAAAATCGCTTTCAGTTATTTCTTGATTTTTTAAAAATGGGAATTATTTTGGTACTTTTTTTTTTGCTTTATAAAAGCAAATTTATAAAATGTACAAACAATCATTTGATGATAATTTCTAAAAACAATTTATTTATCATCAGTGTGGATTTTGTGTAAAAATTTCACAGACCGGACGCTCATTTTGGTGTCATTGATACTAACCCAAGTAACCAAATAGGGCGTAAAGTGGTCGTGGCGACCATAAAGATTCGATGTTAAAGTCGCCACGACCACTTTACGCCCTATTTGGTTACTTGGAAAAGAATTTTGGGTAGTTGAATTCAAATCTGATCAGTGTACAGTGAATAATTTTTGAAGAATTTTTTATAGCTTTGCATTTATATTACAAAAAGAAAAAATAATAAATAAATTTTGTTTTAGAAGGAAATGGGAAACCCGAAAGTATTTTAAAGACTGAGCGTATTTCAGCATCAGGACTGGCTCCGAAATTACCGGGAACTCCTGCAACATATGCTCAAAGAAAAGGATTTTTTCCAAATTGGGGTCAAATTCATACTTTCACAAGTAATCGGTTAAAATTTAATTTCTTTTTGAATCGATCAAAGAAAATTGTCAAGATTTATTATACACTTTTAATACAAAATTAAGCGTAATCTCCACAGAGCCGATTTTTAAATCTGATAAACGTATGCATTTATGCCATGGCCGAATTAATTAGGGAAAATTCCCATTGAGTCTTATAAGAATTTCTTGCCGATGACGTCACAGCCAAGAGAGACTGAGCTGTCAAGCAGACCTTGTATAATTCGGCCATGCATTTATGCAAAGACAGCTTGGGCATAGAGGGAGAAAACAATCATCTTACAAATTTTGTCGTCTTCTGCAGTTCTAAAAAGTTCTAATTTGCGCAACCGATTTTTGATCTGCAGACACTGACCTATATACTATGGACAAAGCATCCGAGCCGAAAAATGGCAAGGGAGCAGATTTGACTTTAGGATTCAGTAGCCCCCAACCTAATTGTACTCGTAAACATTTTGCGTTATACAAATTTTATGCCAATTCACTTGCAGTCATATTCAAATTACATGATAATTACGCAGATAGTTAGTCTTTACTTGCTAAATCTAGTATGCACATTTGGTTCTTCAAAAATTCTAAAAAAAAAATTAGTGCAAAACGCAAATGTTACACTTTTTCACTTGAAAGTTAAAATTCGAAGCCCCTGCAGCAGCAGCCAGCTGACATTTATGCCAAACACATATCTTGATCTTTCTTTCTCTTACGAGAACTTTCTCTTACGTGTTTATCACACGAGAATGAAAGGTTCCCAACTCATATTTTTTTTTGTAAATGTCATCTGGGGCCTATTCCACAAAAGTACAAGACTTGTATTTGTAGCTATTTTTCACAAATTTTAGGACTTGTAAATACATTTTCATTTCTTAAAATACAATTTATAAATCTCAAGTACAAATTCGGAGTAATTTTACAATCCGAAATATTTTCACAAGTCTTTATTATCTGTTCCTCAACACATTTCGGCCAGCTTACAATAACAAGTGTTTTTTTTTTTTGGAAATTTGTGAGAAAAAAAATAGCTTGTAGTCCAATACTGTTCCACAAAGACATTTTTTGCAGGAATCTAACTACAATTGTTAGAAATATTTAGCAGTGTTCAAACGCCTCTAAATGTGATCACAGGTGTATAAAAAATGGAAACGTACAGTAGCAGTAGTAGCGAAAATGAAGCTAATGTGCAATTAGCAACTTGTCGTAGAAGAATTTATCGTCCTAGAATAAATTTCAACTTAACTTCTGTGTTTGAATTCAACGAAAAATTTCGTTAATATAAAAAGTTGATACAATTGTATAAATCGAAATTGTAAAAATGTATTGATTGTTGATTGTCCCGCGAAGTGAAAAGTATAATAATAAGTTTGAAGTGCAATTTTAACATAAAATGCACTTAGAAAAAAATAATTTCAGGTGTAATTAAATATTTTGTAAAATATTCTATTTTGTGGTTACTTTTCAGGATCATTTAAAGCAACCGTTGAAAGGATATTATAAGCAGAGAGGCCCATCATTTAATGATTTAATTAATTTCTTTTAAAAACTTTTAATTAGAATGAATTAAACACGTCTTTTGATATAGATATGTTTGTTTTGTACGCTATATTTAGCATTTCGAACGCGGAGTATTTCAGGAACCATTCGACATAACCTTAAACATCAACAGTTGATTTGGTTAGTTGGCAACCCTATTTCTTCAAACAAGGTTGCTGAGTGGTTTGTGCGAGCGAAAATTTTTCATGATAATCCTGCCCAACATTGAAAACCGTATCAAAATGCATTTTGTAGTTTGGGAAATGACAAGAGTGCGGTTTAGTGTCATGTTGGCAGAATGGTTTAAGTGGACGATAGTCCTCCTTAACGGACGATTTGCCCACCACTAAAAACTTTGAAATAAAACAATATTTTTTTTGAAAATAAAAAATAAATTTAATGAACATCAAAATTCAATTGGACCACTTTTTCAGCACTTCTCCATACAAACATATTACTTTTTGCGGCTTGTCCGAATGTGCATCTTAAGTATTGCTTAATTTGCTCACAATGAAAGTAGGAAACGAAAAACGAAATTTGATTTAACACTCTAACTGCCACGACAGTTTTCAGCCTTTTTCGAATATTTAGTTGTCAATCAAAAAGGCACTAAGAGAAAAAAAGTTGAAACAAAATGTACCTAAATGTTATTTATTACCATAAAATGTGTGCAACTACTAAAAATCGTTGCGATTGCAGCGAAAACTTTAATAATTTTCATTGTGGCCGTTGTGTAGGGTAAGTCACGGAGAGATGCCCCACTGGGATAGATGCCTCACTGTTAAAAACTGGTACTTAACGAAATAAAACGTAACATGTCACATTCTACATATGAAGTGTTTGCTCAATGAAACTTCAGTGTGTTGCTAAAATTCGCGAGAGTCGGGCGTGTTGCGGGATAATTGCGCATTTTTGTTTTCGAACAAGGGAAAACTCCAAAAAATTATTTTGAGCTGCACAAAAACTCTTGGAACTTTTGCTTAAAGAAGAAAGTATATATTTTTTTATGTGTCAAATGGAATGTTTAATGTTTGTGAAAAAAAAAATTTTCCTTTTTATCCACACTTAATTTATTAAATAATTGGCGCATCTATCCGGTATGAAAAGGATAGACGCCTTCTTTTTTAAAAGGGATAGTTGACCTTAGACACTGAATTTTGTTATTTTTTTCTTTATTATTTAATTAATTTTTTTTATATTGCAGTACGTGTATATTGGATAGACATATATGTATGTAAATGAATTAAAATGTATAATAAAATTTTGTTATTTTAATAACTTAATAAAACGTTTTTTTTTCGCAAAGGCATCTATCCCACATGCACATTTATCATGTTAGGCGTCTATCCCATAGGTTGGGCATCTATCCCAAAAAGTAGGGACTGACAAAAATATTTTTATCACAATAAAAAGAAAACATAATGTAAGTTTTTTTTCGCTAAAATTGTTGATAAATGTTAAGACTAATATTTAAAAATAAAATAAAAACCGAAAATGCCTTTCTTCATTGTGAAATATGGCAAAGTCAAAATGTGGGGCATCTCTCCGTGAGTTACCCTACAGTTAGGTGTCAGGTATTTTTGACTCACGTGGCAGTTAGAGCGTTAATTAGTAAGTAATGTTGGTTCAAGTGGTCAAAAATTAGAAATTTAATTTCCCAATAATCTGATCTGATAGAATTTTTTTCTTTATTTTTCTGATAATGTACTAATCAGTAACTTAGACAAACCCTGAAAATCCTTATTTATAAAAACCTTCTGATTTTCCAAAAAAAATAAATAAATAAACAACGTGTCGAGTCTAATCTAAAAATGATACTAATTGATTTTTCACTGTTTTATGAAATAAATTTCATCATCAGTATCAAAGGGGGTCAAATCGGTGTTTGAATATAAAATCACATTGATTTACTAAAATGACTATCTTAGTCGATTAGAAGTTGACCCTTACATCAATTTCCTAATCTATCTTATCAACTAAAGTATGTATAAATTAAATCAATGTAAATATAGAATTCATTTCAGACATAATTAAGTTTGTTAATTTTAATATAATATCAATTCCGGAATCACTTAAGTCGTTTTACTTTCTTATACGAAGTATAATAAAGTGTTGTACTCATGAAAAATTACGTTCTCTTAATTATGTCTAAAAAAATATATCCCGAACACTCCTGAGTCGATTGGAGCATTTACAAAAATGTTTTTCTGTCTGTTAGTCTCTGTACAAGATTTCTCAAAACCTATTAAAGCTAGTCCCATAAAATTTGGTCCTGGAATGAGACGATTCCATCAACTTTTGGTAGAAATCTGTTAATCGGGACTAACCAAAATGGCGAATTCGTTTTTTGGGACTTATTCCGAAATTACGCGTTTTTCAGTAGTCTTATTTATGTAAGACAGAAACTGAATACAGTAAAATTTCCTACACTTTAGTCTTTTTTAAGAACTCAATATCTAATATCGGTATCCAGATATATTAAGGGTATTCACAGTCCTCTTTTAAATTGCGAGTAATTTTACCGCTCGGTAATTCAGTCAAATTTAACAGATTTTTACCGAGACGGTAATTTGGTTCATGTAAAAATGAATTACCGGATTTGGTAATTGTAGACATGCCTTGAGTCGTGTTTTCCGGCCCGGTTATTCGGTATCAAGAATCAACCGAGAGTGGCGCTAGTAATGTTTTTAGTTGTCAAATTTTCTCGCTGGTTTTTTGTTAATCTCATCGGACTGCAAATTTTTTCAATTTTGATAGCCGTTCCCACAATAGAAATTCAAAAGAATACATCAAACATGGATTTAAAGGTATGTGACAATCAAATTCGAAGTTCATAATTTGGTCACGTATCCAATAAAAGCGCTGTTCTCAAATCTGTGCTGTGGGATGTTCACAGCAGAATATTTTCAGTCTTTTAATATTACCGAAAACACCAAATACCCAAAATTAAAAGAGGACTGTGAATACCCTTATTGTTATTTAAAAAAATAGGTTTTTTTTCGATTATCTCAAAAATTAAGGAGTTTTCGTTGGTTCAATGTATCACATGAATTGAAAAGATTTTCCCACTGAAGTAATTGAAGAATATTCCCACAATATTCTCTTTTACCGTTATCCGCTATCTTTTACAATTTTTAAGATATTTCATATATTGCATTTTTGTGAATTCCTTGCAAACAACAGTTTTCGAAAAAAAACTATTAAAGTAAGAATATAAGAGATTAAAATTCTCTGCATTTTACCGTAAATCGATAGCTTTCACCGTTATTGAGATTTTAGAAAAAAATTATAGTTTTATGTAAGCTAATATTTTATTCGTCAGGCTATAAATTGCGCAGGAACGTAAATTTTGTATAAAAAAGTCATGTGCTGTTCACATCAAATATTTTTTATGTATACTTCATGCATTAAACTCGTTATCACAATCCCAGTAACTTTCATGTGAAAACCATATCAACAATATTTTTAAAAAATCATTTAATATTATTTTTTGCATTTAAAAATTATTAAAAAAAGTTTTACTATATTATCATATTTTTGCTTTATTTTTAAACATAAGTCGGATTTTTGTTTGGAAAACAAATGTTTTTGAACATTTTGGCAAACTTTTTGTGATTCACAGATAAAAGCAGTAATAACACTTGACTTACCAAGTTTAATTTTTCTAAGGCGCAGTTCACATCTGACACTTTGTTCCGCAAATTTTACTCTCCGATACCAAATTATTGTTGCACAACCGTTTACACTACAACACAAAATTTTGAAATTTATTCCTGAAAGGAGCCGGAACTGGATTTTTTTCATAAAAAATCGACGGAATAAATTCAAATTTTGACAACGTTTGCTAAGTGAATTTATTCTGCGATAGATGAAAATATTCGCGTAAGAAAATTCTGAATAAAATCGGGGAAATTCGAAAAAAAATTGCAAATGAAAGCGTGGCCAAACGCAATTCCTTCAGAAAATATTATACACTGAGAGAAATCGAGTAAAGAATTTAAGCCTGCTGCAGGACTATTTTTTCTAGTACCGCTTAAGTTCCCCTTTATGAGATGTCTGTTTACCTACAGATGACATCTGTGAATTTGCTGTAGATTAAGGGAAAAAAAAATTATTTGGAGCACGTGAAGTTAGCCTGCCATATATTGAAAACTTTAGCAAGGCTATATAGTAAGTGTAAAATTTTGCTCAGGGCAGGTAAACGTAATACTTGCACAAAACAAACTAAAAAACATAACAAAAGCTATAATTGCCAATCTGGCAATTATTAAAAACCAGTATGATGATATTCGTATCAAAATTCGACAAGTTGTACCAAAATTCCACTTTGAAGTCAAATTTTCCAATAGAGCTTTCACTCTACTTCTTCTTAAAATGTATTCCAATCGGATTTTGATATATGGGAGTTTTATGTAGAATCATATCCTAAATAACTTTTGTTCTTGCACTTTTTTGATAAGATACACCGTTTTTGAGATATTCACAAAAAACCTTTTCGTTCGTATGGAGGGTACACCCCCCTAATGGTCCATTTTTACCCATTAACGAACTTAGCCTCGAATTTTACGAAAAACGAATCTGCGTAAAATTCCGTGCGCCCACAATCCGCGCCACAGACGGACGGACAGACGGATAGATGGACAGACGGACAGACGGATAGACGGACAGACGGACAGACGGACAGACGGACGGACGGACATGCAAAAATTAATTATTTTTATCATTCTAAACACACTGGTGTAATTCATTTTTGTGTGTGATGACGGGATCTTGGCGTTACAAACGGTAAGGCAAAGTTAATATACCCTTTGGTTTCACCATACGGGTATAAAAACATTCTAGGTGAGTGTAGTAGAACAATAATAAAATGGAACTAATTACACCGGAGATGGGAAAAACGAAAAAAAAATCGTGACCTTATACGAAATTCAAATTTGGTGTCGTTACGTTATTTTGTTTTGTAACGATATAAAATTTCATTTCGTTACGTTATAACGTTATTATTTCGTTACAAATTGTATTGAAACTGAAAACTAAAAAAATATACTTTAACCCTTCTATTATGTTCAAATAACACACACACATAAAATGTTCGGGTCATAAAATGACCCACGTGTATTTATCATATAATGCATACAAAATAATCCTAAAATTACAATTTATATAGGTACATAATCTTCGTAATAAGGTTTCTGATGGTGGTAGTGTGACGATGGTCTGGACAAACTGCTTTGTTATAAACGTTGCAAGGACCAAAAGTTTTTTTTCCTTGCCGGGAATAAAGAAATCCCATCACTAATACATTTATATTTTATGCAGGTGGTAGGGTTATACTTGATGAACTTTTGTGGAACATTTCAGAAAAAAATAATAAAAAAATAAAATAAAGCAAAAATAAATAAATAACGAAAAAACGAAATCATTTTTGTCGGTTTTCATTACGTTTTTCGGTATTGTAATGAGATTAAATTTCTATTACGTTATATCGCAATTTGGATGAAAAAAGCGGAAAATCGTTATTTCGTTACGTTACGTTAACGTTTTCCACCCCTCAATTACACTGGTTTAAGATAGTATCTCAGCTTCATGCCACTTAAATTTCTTACAAAATAAATATGAATAAAATTTATTCTCGAGAATGTATTCAAATAGGGATTTTATATGGTAATATTTGGCGAGAAATTTAAATAATATGAATAAAGTACACCGTCAACTACAATAAGTTTGTTTTTATAGATATAGGATTCAAATAATGCAGTGAATCTAAGATGCTCGTTAATGGATTTATCATATAGGGTATAAAATCACATCTAATGAAGAATAATTATCATTACTACCAGACAATTTTGTTTTATGAAGGTTTGACCTTGGTGTTATCTTCAAGAAGTCTTAACGATTCCTTCCTTTTGTTGCCTTGCTTATCTTATCGACACATGAATGGAAATACAGCTGAGTCCATTCGATATAAAAGGAACGACCCATCATTTCTGCATTTTAATAAGTTTTCAACCCTTAAACAATTCAAATCGATCCCGAAACATTGTTAATATGTGTCGCGCTATCTGTGAACTTTTTATCATAATTCTGACCTTTTACACGATAATCGAACAAGCAAGCAGTGTTCAAAGTGATCTCAAGTTCTCCGATTACTGTTTTGAAAGTTTAACTTGGAGTTTAGAGTGCAATAATTTGAATTTTACTAAAGAAATTCCAGCTTTTGATGATGAATTCAAATCATCAACAAATCGTGTTTTATTCCAATACAATAATCTACTAATGCTACCTAATCGTACATTTTCCGCACTGCCGGATCTAACTTACATATTTGTGGAAAACAGTGTTCACGTTTTAAACGATTTTAACTTCGAAAATGCTGACAAACTACTGATGGCGATATTTTTCTTCAACAAAATCGAAAATTTACCGAGCAAAGTGTTTAAATACGCGCCGAATTTGGAAGTACTTGATTTTGAAAGATGCGATATTGATTCTTTGAAATCAGACACTTTTGAAGGTTTGGAGAAGTTGAAAAGGCTGAGTTTATCAAAGAACAAAATTTCTACCCTACCTGAAGGAATTTTTGATCCATTAATCGCTTTAACTGGAGTTGATGTGTCTGGCAATCAAATCTCAACACTTAACACCAATTTATTTCAGAACAACAAGCGAATTTTCACAATCGGTTTGGGCTCAAATAAATTAACATCAATCGATGGGGATATTTTCCAAGGCCTTAATCTTCGGGTGCTGTACATGAATGAAAATCCTATCACAGAATTAAATATCAAATCAATTCATAATTTATTTGCTGAAAATTGCGATTTAAGAAAACTTTACATAAATGGGAAAATAAACTTTATCAGTGCTTCTAACAATCAAATAGTGGAAATTTTTGTGGAAAATCCAAGCGATTTAGAGATTGTGAATGTCCGGAATAATTCGTTGACTAATTTGGATTTCTTAAATGACGCTGAAAATCTACAAGAACTTTATGTAGCCGAAAATCCAATTCATATATTGAATGCAGATTTATTGAAGAAATTACAGAAATTAAAGATATTAAATTTAACAGAGATTAGACTAGAAAACTTTAATGTGGATTTGTTTAAGCAGTGTGAGAGTTTAGCGGAGTTACATATTGAAAAGAATAATCTAACTCAAGAACAGTGTAATGAATTGAGATCGATTCGAAATTTCGACATACTTAAATGCTGATTTTTTTTTTAATTTTGGAAAATAAATGAACCTAAAGACTGGAAATGCGTTTCATTTATACATAAAAAATTCAAAAATTAACTACATGAGGGTGTTTGGGATGACAAAATATTTTGATTTCTGCATGTCCGTCCGTCTGTCTGTTTGTCCGTCTCTCTGATTGGTTTTCTGTCCGTCCGTGAATACCATAACCTTGGAATGTGTTGAGCTAGAGACTTGAAATTTTTGACAGTTGAGTTTCTCGTAAATGGCAAAGCTAATGCTACATTTACACGAATGACAAATTTGTCATTTTTTTCTTGTCATTATGTTAATTCCCGTGTAAATGGCATAATTTTTGTAATTTTTTCTGTCAGAAAATGTCAATCTCTCATAAAAGAATGAACTTGTCCATTCTTTTATGCCAGATTGTCATTCGTGCAAACGCAATATTAGTTATGACAACTTTAGTATTCAACTTTTGTCATAACTAATATTGCGTTTGCACGAATGACAATCTGGCATAAAAGAATGGACAAGTTCATTCTTTTATGAGAGATTGACATTTTCTGACAGAAAAAATTACAAAAATTATGCCATTTACACGGGAATTAACATAATGACAAGAAAAAAATGACAAATTTGTCATTCGTGTAAATGTAGCATAAGTTTTTAAACGGGTAAAATCGGACTTTCATTCCTCCTCTTCCGCATTCAAATGAAACAGTTTTTTCCGGTTTTGTCGGAAACTATGCATCGTATCGAAGAATTTATGACGATGAACTGTTTTTAGAATATGATTTTACATAACTCATGTGTAGATCAAAATTCAGTTGAACACTATCGCCGTCGCCCCCCCCCCCCTCCCCTCCCCTCCTTGGCGCTACAGCTCTCGAAGAGCCTGGGCCTCCTCAATTGAAGTTTCATAACAATTTTTTCCCTGCTTCGCACCTACAGTTTTACGTGGATTGCGAACCATTGATAAATTACAACATTTGTAAGGTTTTTTACGTTGAAACCCATCAACAGCAGAGGCCGTGATAGCAATCTAGACCAGGAGTCATCAAAGTAACTGTCGCTCCCTTTACAATCAAAATTTATAACCACTACCAATTAAAATACAGTTCAATGAAACGCAACATTCCACGGCAATGGCTTGACACGAACTGATTTAAAATGAAGTGCGTCATGCTAATAATGCACCGATTCCAACTCAAAGCACGATTCGTTTTATTCCTGCGATCCGAAGCCGCAACACACAAGCATTAAAGCACACAATAAAATGTCGATTATAGTAGCTACGCTGTTAAAGCCAATCTGTGTGATGAGCCAGCCGAGCCACTAGCTGATGATGCCTGATCTAGACCGATGATGTCGTTAACATCAAGCGGCAACTATTACTACTCATTTCGCAATGCGGCGGTCACACGACGGTATTTTACCAGCGCTTGTGGCTGTTGGCTGTTAGCTGCCGTTTCAGCAGCACCGTGTAAACCCTAGTGCGTGCTACTACCACCAGCAGCGTGATGATTTTAGTAGCGCGGCTAGTGAAGTAGAGACCGTTCTACTTTGCCAGCGCTACTAACCAGCAGCAGCCAGCGGCTGGCAAAACAGCGTCTTGTGACCACGGCATAAAGCAAGTTGAGATTCAACCATGGCCCTCTGGAATACGGGCCAAGTACTTTACCACTTGGACTACGCTGGACTTTATAATGTAATTATATTAAAATATCTTACAATGTTTTGCCACACAAAACTAAATTGTTGTGAAATCAGACGAACTCCCTGCATTTCATTGTAAAGGAACCAATGCCAAACTGATTGTATTAACACAATTATAGTAATTAGATGTCCAAATCTAAATCCTTGTACAAAATCTGCCGAATCAACATCATTCTTAAGCACATCGAGAAATCTACAACGGTTTTTTACTCAAAACTTGTTTGCAATAAAAATCCATTATACAAAAAATCTGCTAAGCAGACATACATATTGTATGTCCTTTCGTAAACACGCGTCGGAGAAATTTGAAACCAGTAATTTTATAATCAGAACATAAAACGGAAGTGATACAAAATAAGATTCCAAGGAACAGAAAAATCTCGCCACCCCTTCACAATAGTTTCAAATATTTACCTTTAATGTTCACCTTTAGCCGTTATTCTTTCGAAATATGTACAAGCCTTGTAATTATACATTTATTAACAAAGTAAGTTGCGTTGGCACACGTTATAAATACATATTCCCCATAATTCAACAATTCAGGAGACATTTTAAAATTTCTGTCAGATGGGAAACATTAACTCAATGTATAATCGATTTAAAATACCCGCCACTCGTTGAATTTTCCCCTTCAGACAGAATAAAAAAACCGACATAAAAAACTGGCTCGTGCCAAAATTGATGACTTATCCTTACCATTTAAGTGTATTTTATTGTCCTAATTAGTTCCAAATCAAAAACCATAATCATTGTCATACGTCCTTAAACGTAAACATCATCAAAAAGGTAACAAAAAAAACTGTCCACCGAATAACACAAATCTATAAATTACCCATAAAAATGTTTTTTGCTCATTAAATCAACACCTGAGAGTGGACCAGGGAAAACAAAACCTTTTCGATCCTCCACTATAGGCCAAGAAAACAGTCACCAAAATACGTGACAATTCACAGCCAGGTGAAGTCGCTCCAACTTTGAAAGTTTCTATACAGAAGCGCAGAGACGACCCCGAAGAGTGCAGAACGAGGGATGAAGCAAACATTAAGGGCTACCAATTTGACGAAACAATTCACATCGGGTTTGACAAAGATAAACGGGTGTAAATCGATCGACAAGCTGGATACTGTTCGTAATCTTGTTGTGTATCTGTTCCGAGTCGATATCTACAAGATATTTATCTTATCGGTCTATCTCTAAAGTAAAAGAGTCACTTTTTTCCTTAAATGCATCCCGTTTTTCGGTTATGTGGGGCTTCGTCGTTCGATTTATACAAATTTGGAATGCGACCTTAAAGAGGCCGCGCGCGAACCTCCATCTCCATCCAGCAGCCATCCGCGTTTGTTCAGTGTTGCGTTTTTTTTTTTATTTCGGGGAGCTGCAAATAACAATGGAACATTTGTCTTTTGGAGACAGGGTGACAATGACCGGGAACCTTACGAAATGCCCCACGAACGTCGAACAGAGGTTGGTTAAAAGGAAAAAAGTGTCAATCCAAGAGTGGATTCTGCTGACCAAGAATTGCAGGGAAATCTTCAAGAACTGCGCAAAGGAGTAGCGAAGAAAATGAAGAAAAGTAGAAATTCCTGGGGCAATTCTTTTGATGGAATTCCTTCATCCAGATTCCTGCTGTTCTCTTTGTTTCGGTTGCAAGTTACCGCGCATCCTGCTGAACTGTTTTTTTCTTTCGAGATTTCCACCAAACCAGTGAAAAACATTTAGAGAAACGCGTTTTTCCTAAACTCAAAAGCACTTCCAGTGGTGTGCAGAATTTTTTTACACAACGATATTTGAGTCCTGTTGATGAAGAAGTATCTGCTGTGGTTAGGAACATTTTTAACATTTGTTCAAGTTCATTGTCGAATCTTTTTTTTCTGTTAAATGTTTGTTCCGCAAGAATACCCACAACTATCTCCCTATTGACCGTCCATTCACATATGAATCACAAGTTTTTTATTCTCATCGTATATAAAATCGAATACAAAATTCCGGTACAGCCGGGCATCGCAAATATAGTCGGAATGCGCCACTGGACTTTGCTGTTTGGAAACTTCCGACAAAAACGCAGGTATAGCCCAAAAATGGAATCGGGATCGGCAACAATAAAACCATTAGAGGTGAATATCTTTGGTGATAATCGCAAAACGCTTGTCTAATCTGCGATGTGCAAACAAGTGAAACACGATAAGTAAATTGTCTCATTCATGGATTATCTTATAGAGATCGACTTGAATTTAGATTAAAGATAGAAAAACGACAAATTAAATCTGTTCATATAGGACTGCGATTGGCAAATGTTTTTTGCTATTGATCAGGAAGACGTTTCAAGGGAAAGATTTATGTAGCTATTGTTTATTTACATTTTAGATTATGTTTTTTGATAATAATGCCGGTAGTTTTAGATGGTGAATTAATTTGTTACCATTTCCATGTAAACACCGGCAGCACTTAAGTGTTTTCAGGTGAAATGCTGTTAAATTGCCACTTAACTCAAATTTAGTAAATTTATGTAGGTATACTATAGTCTTTGAAATTCTTGTTATCATTGAGGTTGAAACTATTTGAACGTTAGGCCGGAGTCTAAAAACTTTTTTTCTCGAATTTCAAATACCTACTCATCGAAGCATTGGATTTTCATACTCTACTAGCAGACCCTACGTTGACAGCTTAAAGTTTTTTGTATAAATTTTAGAATGCCAAAAAACCATAAATAACTTAAAAACTTTTGGGAAAAAATGTTGTCTTTACAGGACCTTCCGTTAGAGTAATTGAACCTGAAACGCCGGATTCGTAATCAGCGACCCTGAAGACCTCCCAAAGCCAGTTTTTGAGAGAGAAATCTCATTTGCGTTATTATCCTTCTGTATCGAATTTTGAAATTCCAACACCGGATTCGTGATCAACGACCCCAAAAACCCGCTTATACCGATTTTTCCCGGGAAAAAGGATATTTGCGTTATCCTTACAGGACCTACTATTTCGAATTTTGAAAATCTAACATAGCTAAAAACCTGCTCCTTGCAACGCAGATCATTTTGCAAAAAACCGCGTAAAAATCTGTCCAGTAGTTTTGAGTTTTGTAATCTCAAACAGACAAACAGGCATACAGACAGACAAACATCAATTTTTATATATTAAGATTTGAATAGGAGTATATTAGATTTTCTATACCGTTTGTGGCAGTTTGTACTTTTGTACCGAGTTTTCACTTTGATTTTTATACCCGTATGGTGACACCAAAGGGTATATTAAATTTGCCTTACCGTTTGTAACGCCAAGATCCCGTCATCACACAAAAAAATGAATTACAGCAGTGTGTTTAGAATGATAAAAAAAGTTGAATTCAGCATGTCCGTCCGTCTGTCCGTCCGTCCGTCTGTCCGACCCTCTGTGGCGCGAATTGCGTGCGCACGGATTGAGCTAGAGACTTGAAATTTTACGCAGATTCGTTTTTCGTAAAATGCGAGGCTAAGTTCGTTAATGGGCAAAAATGGACCATAAGGGGGGGTACCCCCCATAGGAAAGAAAATGTTTTTCGCGAATATCTCAAAAACGGTGCATCTTATCAAAAAAGTCCAAGAACAAAAGTTATTTAGGATATGATTCTACATAAAACTCCCATACATCAAAATCCGATTGGAATAAATTTTAAAAAATCTTATTGGAAAGTTTGACTCAAAGTGGAATTTTGGGACAACTGCGCAAAATTTCAAGTCTCTAGCTCAATTCGTGCGCCCGCAATCCGCGCCACAGACGGACGGACGGACATGCTAAATTCAACTTTTTTATACCCGTATGGTGAAACCATACTGGTGTAATTCATTCTTTTGTATGATGACGGGATCTTGGCGTTACAAACGGTAAGGCAAATTTAATATACCCTTTGGTTTCACCATACTGGTATAAAAATTAAATATTTGTATTTTTTACCGTTAGACAAAACATTTTTGTCATACACCTTTTGCTGTAGAGCTTTAGGGCGATTTAAATTACTCCGTTTCTAATCGAAAATTATTATTAAGGGTATTCATGGAATCAGATAAAATTGCCATTGCGTATTTACGAATTTATACGTGGAGTGTTTCATGAACGCACTCTTCAATTAATTTCTATAAATCTATGAACAATACTACAGTCTTGTCTCAGCAGCCAAAAAATTAGAAGTTAAAAATTCCGAGAACCAGCGAAAAATCAAAATTCGTTAAAATATAGGAACAAATCGCACAAAAGAAATTCTTGTTGTTGTGAATTTCGCAAAATTGTTTACACACTAAAGCCCTGGTGTAAACTTACGAAGGTCGCGTAAAGGATTTTCCACTATATTTTTTGACAGTTCATTTACAAAGTGGTAAATTTACGCAGTTTACCCGATATACGAGGCATTTCTGCGATTTCATGATTCCTCCTATTATTTAGATTTCCTACAAAGTTAAAAAATCTCGCGATTTTTACTCATGTATATTATTGTGTTTTTATACCCGTATGGTGAAACCAACCTAACTTTGCCTTACCGTTTGTAACGCCAAGATCCCGTCATCACATACAAAAATGAATTACACCAGTGTGTTTAGAATGATAAAAATAATTAATTTTTGCATGTCCATCCGTCCGTCCGTCTGTCCGTCTGTCCGTCCGTCTGCCCCTCTGTTCGTCTGTGGCGCGGATTGCGGGCGCACGGATTGAGCTAGAGACTTGAAATTTTGCACAGAAATGCGAGGCTAAGTTCGTTAATGGGCAAAAATGGTCCATTAGGGGGGGTACCCCCCATACGAACGAAAACGTTTTTTGCAAATATCTCAAAAACGGTGCATCCTATCAAAAAAGTCCAAGAACAAAAGTTATTTAGGATATGATTTTACATAAAACTTCCATACATCAAAATCCAATTGGAATAATTTTAAAAAATCTTATTGGGAAATTTGACTTCAAAGTGGAATTTTGATACGCCGTTCAATTAAATCACCATACGGGTTTTCAATAATTGTTATGTTTGATTAAACATTTGACTCTCTGCTCACGAGCTGAATAAATTACTCATGAGCTGTACTCATAGGTGAGCATTACCAAACTCAGTCTGTAGTTAAACTGGACATAACAAAAACATTCAACTTGATATCTCAAACGATATAGAATCTAGCACGGCAGGGTGTTTGAGGGGATTTGAGGAGATGGCTCAACAGGGGGAATATATAAAAGAACCTTCCTGGTGCTGTGCTGAACACAATACAGAAGATTTCAACTCGATATCTCATGCGATGTAGAATCTAGCAGGGAAAAAATATTAAGGCATAGCGCCACAGGAGGGAAACTTACAGTGGCGCCAAACCAGGAATTTTCTCCACAACTTTTTCTTTGGAAAGACCAAAATCGGTCAACCCAGTAAAAAGTTATGCGTGAACATACATAAAAAATGCATAGGAGTCGGATTGAGAACCTTTTCCTTTTTGGAAATCTGTTAAAAACTGGTGTGATTGTTATATTATTGTCCAAATTTTATTTAATAAATTGGTGAAAACCAAACGTAATTTCAATTTATACTCATTTTCCGCAAATTAGTCTGAAATACAACACAAGTAATAGCCGTTATCAACTAATTGGTCTCGACTCCGAAGCGTCACTTCTGTCGACGGTTATCCCTAAATTATCAGAATATCCCTAGCCGATTCGTATGACACTTGTCGTATCGATTCAGTCGAGAAGTATTTTATATTAATGAGATACCACACTGCTGCAAGCTACTGATAACGACCTGATTCCGATATCGCTGCTGTGTATAACTTTATGGGAGATGACTAATTGAAGCTGATGGGGTACTGATACGACAGCGATACAGACCTCGACATCAGTTGATAGTATTTATTACCATCATAGTGCAAAAAAATGTGGTTAGATACAATAAAAGTTTCCAAATCTTTCATTTCAACTATACTTGTTACAATATTGGTTTTCCAATGTTTTGGATTTAAAAATATCTTAAAGATAGATAATTTTGTACTCATTTTTGAATTACACGTCCATAATTAAAATAATCTAAGCTGGTAACATTAAACTGCGATCACAAAGCGCTCCGCTCTAACCTCAACTTTTAAACCACCCTAACCTTAATTTTTAATATCACCAATTTTAAAAGCTATCGGCTCACTGTGGTATACCAACTGATGTTTGTAGGCGCAGTCAGTAAATAGCGATATCGGAATCAGATCGTTTTCAGTAGCTGATGGCAGTGTGGCATCTCGTTTAGAATCGTGATGTAAGAAAGTTACTACTGGATTTTTACCGTGTACACAATTTTTCGGCCTGGCAAAGAAGGTTTCACATTCTAGTATTAGAAATAAAAGATAAGATTGTATTTCTACCACAACTTAATTTAAAGAAATTTCCTTTAAATCCGACGGTAATTTTTTCGAAAATCACAAAAAAATGAAACTACACATTTCGTCAATTTAAAATAATATTTAATACCTTTTACACTTTTTACATTCGAATGGAGGAGAAATATATAAAAAAATGTTATTATTTTTACAACAACAAAATAAAAAAAACAAGGATAAGGACTTATATTAAAACTAAAACAAATCTATTTTGTTCATTTGTATCTATAGATTTTTCACAGAATAGCTGAGACTCCTAATGCAATAACTTCTCTAAACTTTTCACATGAAAAGTCTCAACGAATTAATAAACTAAACGTTAATCTGAATTTACAGTGGGTGCTAAAAGTTCAAAGTTTCATTTTGATGAAAATTGTTAAAAATCTATTTAAACCAGAAAAATAAATTATTAATTTTGAACCAAAAATTAAATAAAAATTTGGTCACATTTTCACAGAATTTATTCCTAAACTCATTTATTATTCCAAAGCTTTTTACAAAAAAAAAAATAAAAAAGAAAACAGGCTATCCTTTACGTCATTTTCGCTCACACTTAATTTTTCGTGTTTCCTTTTTGTTAATTAATTAATTTATGAAACTATGAATTACATATTAAATTTGTAAATTATTTGCGCATTTTTTCGATTTAATTTTTTAAAATATTTTTTTGTTTGAAATTTTTTTCTTTGTTTTATTTTATTTTTCAAGTTGTTTTTACCACTAGAAGATTTCTAAATTTTAAATTTTTTATATTTTTATTTTCATTACTTTTAAGCATTAATAAATTCATGTAATATACACATATACTAGTATCGCATCAGTGTTTTTTCTTCATATTTTTAAATATATATATCTATTATATATACTCTTTTTATTATGTCATTTATTTAATTTGTTTTTTTTTTTAATTTAATTAAACAATAAATTCTCAGCTGGAATATTTAAGAATAATTTTTAAATTTTGTCAGATTAAAAAGACATTTAGCAATGTTATTTTATGGCAACATTTTGAAATTTGTTTGATGAAAGGTTGTTAAATGTCCCGAAAGATATTTTTAACTACAGTGAAATCTGTGTAAGACGGACTTTGGATAAGACAGAAACCTGCCCCAACTGAACTATGACTTTAAATTTGCATGATTTTGTATTTTTTTAGTATAGTAAGTAAACCTGGATATGCTGAAAATTTTTCTAAGCCAGACAAATGAATTATTTAGAGCCCCGCGATCCTGGATTATACCGGTTTCACTGTAAAAGTTTGCCACAAAAACAAAACTAAATGTTCCTAAACTAAGTGAATGATTTGATCAATGGGAGATTGTGAACCACAGGAAAGACCTTACATTTCAGGGACCACATAACCATGTGTATTCAGGCCAAATTTCGGGCTAATCGGTCCAGGCGTTTTTGGTAGAAGAATCCACAAACATGCATCGACTCATGACGAATCTTTCAAAACCATTTCAAATATTCACCGAGTTTTTGTCAAAAGAAAAAAAAACTATCAAAAATAGTTGCCAAAAGAATTACCACAATGTAAAAAAAAACATCATAGAAATCTTAAAGAGAGATTAGAAACTGATTTTAAAAAATTAGCATAATCTTTACATTTGAACATATTGCACACATATTACAATCGTTAATACATCTCTCTTCGCCTCATAATTCAACAATATTTTAAACAAATATTCGAATTATTTGAATGGGATCTCCATGATTAAATGAGATTTTTTTTTTATTCAAAAACTGGGATTTGTTATTAAGTGTTTTCGCGCTTTAATTAAAAACAATTTTTATAAAAATTTGCGTTTAAATTTTATACCAAAGAAAATAATTTTTGAACAATTGTTTTAAGCTACTAAAGATCTGGCGATTTAAATCTAAAATATTAAATCTTTCATTTTGTTATTATAATTATTATTAAATTTATTATCTGTTTCATTTTATTACTTATAAACAATTTTTTTCATATTGATTTATTCATTTACTTCATTATCTTAGTTTTCTTTGTAAATTTAATCCTAATATATTACACGGTCCTAACAACAAATTAAGAGGAATGTTCACTAAACAAAGTTAAATGTACGATTTTCTATAGGATCGGTTTGATGTTAAACGGCTGGCCAAACCCTGTAAGTACAAAAAATTGGTATAGATTAATAAGTGAGCAAAAATGAGAATAACTTTTTTAATTGTAAACGCTTATAGCTGTGTTTTCGACTGTGATTTCTCCATACATTAACCAGTACAACGACACCTAGAACTTAACTCGTGTTTTCTGTATTGCTGCCGATAAATTTTGCACTCTTGACACTAGAGGCGCTAGAGTGCAGGGAAATTTTCGCTTAAATCTTTGACTAATAATAGTGGAATTATAAGTGCAATTAACGGTAAGAACCAAATCTGCCAAGTGTAAAACAAATTCAATTATCATAAAGGTCCAAATTGAGTTTTCTACACCAAACCGCGAGCTGCATCACAAAAAAATGCGATAGCAGTTCTTTAATATGGACTGAAATTTTACTTACAAATATACTTATTATCAACATATAAGGAAAAGTAATGCGCCGCAGGCGATATTTTTCGAAATTATACTCTGGGCGCTGGATTTTTAAAAATAAGTTACAGGCGAAACTCTAAGGGTATGTCATTAATTAAATGTGCGGCACGCAGCAGAAGGCAAAGAGGCGCCAGGCAAAATCTATATTTGACGTCCCACTCCCTTTCTAAAAAAAATCGCTAAAACGCATTTTTGTGTATGCTTGCAATTTTTTTAAAAAACCAATCAAAGAGGAGAGGTTTTTGTTTGTGAATATCTAGCTTAAAAAAGTTTCTTAGTTCTTCGGTATGCAACAAGAATTACGCCGCAGGCAAATTTTTTTTAAAAATACATATTGGCAAACATTATTAAGAACCTCCGTCACAGGCAAAATGTTTATTAAGAAAATCCATACAGATAGAACTTATTGCGCCGCAGTCGAAAAAATTTAAATGCCAAGGTCAAATATACCCTAAACCCTTGGATACTGTGGTTTTAACGAAGTGTTAAGAAGACGCAATTTTAGCTACTTATAGTCAACGCAATTTCACCAAAAGTGAACAGAACTGACCCATTGAGTGACCAAGCATGTGTGCGAAATTGCATTACTGTAGCTCAAGTAGTTTTTGAGAAATTTAATCCTTCAATCATACCCCTCCACAGTAATGAAGAGTTAAACTAGGGTTGCCATCGCGCTCTCTTTTTCTTTTCGGTGACGCTGTCCTCTATTTAAGGGCGTGCGGAGAATATTATTCAATTGCAAAATACAGCCATGGAATTGTAGCGCCGGGACACATTAAAATAAATTCCCTGGACGCCTTAAATAGAGTACAATGTTTGGATAGAAACTCAATCGTTGCTGTAAATTCAGTCGTTGCTGTCGCTGCGCTAGCCTGTCCACAATCTTTCCGGGTTTTATATATACTTGTCTAGAAATACTAAGTGCCAAGGCAATTAAACGATCTTGTAACTAGAGAGCCTTTAACTTAGAGAGTGGCCATGCTACCTTAATAGACTGTGCTACTGAGTAGGACAGTCTATTAACTCCAATTAGAACAGTCTATTAGGTCAGTTAGAACAGCTTTTTCTCCAGATTAGAACAGTCTGTAAACAATTTTTCAATTTATCAAAACAACTATGAGTTTCCAAATTTTTTTGATACCTCAAACATGCTTTTTTTACATATATTAACCACCTTCAGTTATTTTGGCAATTATTTATAACAAGGAATCAAATTTTTAAAGTTTTTCGCGCTCGTTTTCCAGCTCGGCGGCCATTTTTAGATGTCCCCATGGCCACTCTCTAGGTTATAGGCTCTCTACTTGTAACAAGGCATTTCTCAGTTCAGCAGACGGTGTTGACACGGGAAATGTGGCAAACATTTTCAAAATCTGATTTACTCGCGGAAAAAAATGAACAGTTTTTTGTTGAAATCACCGCTGATTGCTCCCCATTTTCTCCAAATTTCGTGTTCATTCAGCAAACCATCCAGATTTTTATTTTGCTAGTACTGTTGAATCTCTATCAATTATTCCTTTGCTTCGCTTCCTTTTTTTAAAAATTTTAATTTTCAAAGAGGGAGAGAAGGATTTAAACGCCCCCCTTTCTATGTACCCTCATGCCTGCAATGATCTTATTTCAGTTTAAGAAATCTTATTTCAGTTAAAGAAACGGGTCGAAAACACAGCTTATGTATGAGTGAATGAAATTTAGAATTAAGTAAACTCCAATTGTGAAACCAAAATTTTGTTTTTTTTTAGGAGAAAATAACCAACCAAAATGGTTTTACCTACGTCAATAACGACGGATTCGTTTCAGGCTGGTACCAATACTGCGGGACGTATCCACCCATTTGTGGTGTATGCGTTGGCTGGGGAGGTGGATGAGGTGCTTGCGGTACCATTTGGGGCTTATGATCAATCCAATGGGGTTTTTGTTCCCATGGGGCTTGCGTTGGCGGGCTCAGACCTGTTGGTGGAAATTCTAAAATTACATTCAACAATTAATTAATTTGTTTCACCAGATTTGAAGAAAAACTTTTTTTGTGCAGTATAAGCATCAGGTTACAGTTACTAATTTTTAAAAAGTGTAAAAAAATTATTCTTCTTTTACGACCACAATTTAAAGTGGAATTTAACTTCCGCAAATTGAAATCTCCAGCAATTTTCTTCTCTGTTATCAAACTTAAAATTATTCATGATTGTTTAGCAAAATATGAAATTGCAACAATGATAAGAAATTGCTCAACATTAACAGCAGAGGCCATGATAGCACTCTAAACTGTCAATTTTATCGACAAATAGATTTTTAAAAAATACGCATACAACATTGTGATAAAAACAAACTACTGTAAACTGATGTCTTCATAAAATGATAAAAACAATTTTTTTATATACTAACCAGGTGATAATTCGGACACAGGTGTACTTGATGGTGTTGGACTATGTCCAGGAGGTAGAAAATGTGAAGGTGAACCACTATTTGAACCGCCACCGTTACCACCTGAAAATAAAAGAAAAGTTATTATTAGTACATAAAATCAATTCAAATGAATATAAAAACATAACAAAAGCTATAATTGCCAATCTGGCAATCATTGGAGACCCGTATGGTGATATTCGTATCAAAATTCGAACAGTTGTAGCAAAATTCCACTTTGAAGTCAAATTTTCCAATAAGATTTTTTAAAATTTATTCCAATCGGATTTTAATGTATGGGAGTTTTATGTAGAATCATATCCTAAATAACTTTTGTTCATGCACTTTTTTGATAAGATGCACCGTTTTTGAGATATTCACAAAAACCGTTTTCGTTCGTATGGGGGGTACCCCCCCTAATGGTCCATTTTTGCCCATTAACGAACTTAGCCTCGCATTTTACGAAAAACGAATCTGCGCAAAATTTCAAGTCTCTAGCTCAATCCGTGCGCCCGCAATCCGCGCCACAGACAGACAGACGGACAGACAGACAGACGGACAGACAGACAGACGGACGGACATGCAGAAATTAATTATTTTTATCATTCTAAACACACTGGTGTAATTCATTTTTGTGTGTGATGACGGGATCTTGGCGTTACAAACGGTAAGGCAAAGTTAATATACCCTTTGGTTTCACCATACGGGTATAAACATAATAAAAGTTACAATTGCCAGAGGTCAATCGTCAAATATTCTATATGATGACAGATAAAATGTTTATTTGAAAAAATCCATTTGTATAGAAGAGGGGAAAAGGAGTGGTCCGATTGGATTTTGATGTATGGAATAGTTATGTAAAATCATATTCTAAACACATTTTACCTTTATAAATTTTTTAATATGACTCACAGTTTTCTAGAAAATTGCAAAAAACCGTTTCGTTTGTATAAGGGAGGGAGAAAGGAAACGGTGAGATGATATCTTTCTTACATGATTTTTAAACATTCTAATTTCAATTAAAGTTTATATGATGAACAAAAACACTGCACAACAGCTTTTGCTGCCCAAGATTTTGCCATATTTTTAGGATAATTTGAAGTCACTGATTCCGAATCTGGAAATAGTTTGACTAAATTCGTTCCAATGTTTAAGATTTGGCAAAAAGAATAATTATTGCTCTTAAGGAAACCCATATAACTAGAAAAAAAATCAAATCTCAAAAACTAGAGTGAATCTCGCCAAACTACTTCCAGATTCGGCTTCAGTGATAAAATGATTGAAATCTGTGGTAATTTGCCAAAACTTGATAACTACATTTTTCAAATTTTGAACGAAGCAATTTCAAAATTTAAAAAAAATATGACATGACAAAACTTTCTTTTGGCTGGTTATTTTAAAGTTTAAATTAACGTTTAAAATAAATGTTTAATTAACAAACAAACTAAAAATTTGATCATGTCATTTTTTTTTAAATTTTGAAATTGCTTCGTTAAAAATTTGAAAAATGTATTTATCAAGTTTTGGCAAATTACCACAGAAATATCCACGGCAAACACAAAAATAAAAATCTTTTTTTGGGATTTTCTCAAAAACAAGATCCAATCTGGCCAAATCACTTGCAGATTCGGAATCAGCGAAGTCAAATTAATTAAGATTGTGAAATCTGTAGCAACACAAAAAAATAGTTTTTTTTTCGGATAGTGTAATCAAATTAGTGTTGGACAAAATCACTCAAGAGTGATTCATTTGAATCATTAAGATTGAAATTAAAAGCTCGATTCTAGCAACTGTCAGTCAACATTCCATTACCTACGATTTTTAATTGTCGCATTCAAAAATTTCACCCTAGAAATAAAAACTATTAAATAAAATTTTCAAGCCATGCGCAATTTGTCCGATTTACAGAGAAATAAATCGAAAATGATTGAAAAAGTTTTTTTTTCTTTTTTCAAAACTGTGACTAGAGTTACAAAGTAACGTTTGGACAATCGTTACAAAGTAAGCGTTTTGTGTCTATAAATACAAAGTTACTCATTGTGACTATAGTTACAAAGTGACGGTTGTACAACCATTTCCGCGAAACTCTCTTGTGACGAAGTTTCACAGGGGTGGCGGAGGGGACAGATCAAGTGTGAGGTCAATGTAAACTTGTATTTCAAGAGTACATCAGAAAACGCTATCAGTATGATTTCCTTGGTCCAAAGTTGGCTATTTATACGTCGGTACCACTGTTTGTAAGTGAATTATAAACAAGCACGGCGAAAACAACGAAAAATAACAACTTTCCACCTGGTCACAAAATAACCAATTTGAAACGGTGTTTTGTGACCGTTTACAAAATAACTAATTTACAACCAGATTCATTAGGACCGGTCACAAAGCAACCGTCACATAAACGGATTTGCCACTGGCACTTTGCGACCAGAGTCAAATTTCAACTTGAGTTGCAAATGGTTGCTTGTAATATGTTGAGAACGGCGCATTTATCAAATCAATTTAAATACCTCGTGAAAAGTAGATATTGTGAATTGTTTAAATTTACAAGAATAGGTACTCAGGTAACGCCCTTTGACATGAAAATTTTGCAGATATGCTATAGAAGGTCGACATAAGAGAGATGAATTTTTTTATAGCGGCTAATGTCCATATTGAAAGAGCAATGTGGACGCTTGAAATAGCAATATAAAAAAACACTGATTTTTGGCCAAATCCGAAACCGAAATATCGGTCGGATGCTACTTTCAATCACTAAATTCTACCCCCTTTCTCTTTATAGATTTAACCCTTCTTTTGCTGTCTCCTGCAATTTAAAAAAAAAATCATCCGGTTTTCCTAATTTCTCAAGAAATCCTTAAATGATTTTCACCGTTTCAAATATACCCCTCCCCCATTGGAACAAGCACGCAGGCGGATTAAAATCCGACATCCAGACCCGAGGAAATCGGAAGGTCAAAAGGAATAAGTTTGATCTTTGTTATGTAGCAATTATTGTATAAATTGAGATACAACCAATAGATTTTTTTAAATTGTCTAAATCTGGCTCTGTATAAAATTGTTGATCTTGGATTAAAAAGTATGAAGAAATGGTTTTTAATACATTTTGTTGAGTACATTCGGTCCACACACTGGTATTACAATTTATTAAGGTTACACAACAAATCCTCGTAATGCTACCAGTAAATGTAATAAAATTTTAAGATAAACATTTCTCACATTTTTATTATTAGTTTACTGTGAATATTTGATTGATAAATATATTACCACGATTTTATTCACTGAATTTTTGTTATAAAACGTATTTCCTTTCTTCAAGTTTTCGAAAAACATTTCATGATTGACTTGTATAACACATTTCGTAACATAAATTCCGTAAAAGGTTATAACAATTTTATGACAGAAATAAAATAATATTGATTGCACAATATCAATATGATCATTACAAAAAAAAACTCTCCTGTACTGCAAATATGATGCAAATATTCTCATAAATCATTAGCAACTTTGTTAAAAGCAATAAAAAAGATATTAAAAAGTTTATCAAGTGTTGCGTTTGAATAGAACTATCTATTACGTTTAAAAATAGTGGAAAATTCGCACAAACAATATATGTACAATAGTCCCCCGCTATACGGACGCTCGTTTTACGGAAATTCGAAGTTACGGACATGACTAATATAGGAACAAATTCGCTATACGGATAAAAAAATTCGCTATTACGGACAAAAAAAATTTTTTTTTGAATCACAGAAAAAAATCAAGAAAAAGTCCTCCATAATTATGTTGTATTTATTGCAAATGTAGGTACATACTTAATTTCTCCGAAATTTCTAACACGTTTTGTGTATACACAAAAGAGAATTAAAAAAAAGGCAATAAAAAACTGCAGTGCGGTGTATTTTTAAAAAATCTATTTGCTATTCTTAAGCGAGAACTCCAATTGGGCAGAGGCAGCAGCAGAGGCAGAAGCAGAAGCAGCAGCAGAGGCAGAAGCAGAAGCAGCAGCAGAAGCAGAATCTGCTTTCTGTCCCACAATGAAATTTGAATTCTGACGAAACTAGCAGAAACCTACATAGAAACAGCTACGTTTTTTTGTCCGCGGCATGATTTGTCCCATAATATTTTGTTGGTTTTAACATATTCAATTGATTTATGCTCCATTTCAAGTAGTATAAATATTTTTTTTCTATAATTATAGAGTTTTCTCATTATTCTAGTGGTTAAATAATTATTTTAATATATTATACTAATCTGTTTCGTATTACGGATTTTTTTTGGCACGCATCTATCTATTTTTAATACGATCTCATACTAAAATAGGTTTCGTTTTACGGATTTTCGATATACGGACAGTTTCCGTAGAACGCATCCCGTCCGTAAAGCGGGAGATTACTGTATCTCCTTAATTTAGGTTGAAAAACATAATTTTCGATAAAAAGTGAAAATTAAAGACCATAAAAAGTTTATTCTTCAAACTAAAGACGATTTTTAAAGAAACCAAAATTTCTTCTGTGATTTTAAAACCAATTTTCAAACAAGAAACTGTACTGAAATTTTTTAACTGCTATATAACTAGAAACAAAACACAGAGCTAATCTGGTTTTTCTAGATTTTGGGTATGTGACTTTTGCTAATTTTTTCCCACTTTAATTACACATAATTCTACATTATCCAAAAAGGACAAAGGATATAGATTTTTATTTAAGAATTCTATCTGAGCTCGCCCCGAAAAAATCTTCGCCTGCGTCGCATATTTTGGAAGATTTTGCCCACATCGCATCACTATGTCTAGGGCGCATTTCTTCTTTTTATACCCGTATGGTGAAACCAAAGGGTATACTAACTTTGCCTTACCGTTTGTAACGCCAAGATCCCGTCATCACACACAAAAATGAATTACACCAGTGTGTTTAGAATGATAAAAAAAATTGAATTTTGCATGTCCGTCCGTCCGTCTGTCTGTCTGTGGCGCGGATTGCGGGTGCACGGATTGAGCTAGAGACTTGAAATTTTGCGCAGATCCGTTTTTCGTAAAATGCGAGGCTAAGTTCGTTCATGGGCAAAAATGTTTTTTGTGAATATCTCAAAAACGGTGCATTTTATCAAAAAAGTGCAAGAACAAAAGTTATTTAGAATATGATTCTACATAAAACTCCCATACATCAAGATCCAATTGGAATAAATTAAAGAAAATCTTTCTGGAAAGTTTGACTTCACAGTGGAATTTTGGTACAACTGTTCGAATTTTGATACGAATATCTCCATACGGGTTTTCAATAATTGCCAGATTGGCAATTATAGCTTTTGTTGTAGCTTTTATTAAAAATTAATACAACCGGGTAATATTTTTATGCATCTTTGTATGAAAATGTAATGCAAATGCGTTACTTTTTTAACCGACTTCCAAAAAGGAAAAGGTTCTCAATTCCACCTGAATACTTTTTTTTTTAATGTATGTTCACGCCTAACTTTTTACTGGGTGGACCGATTTTGGTCATCCCGAAGAGAAAGTTGTAGAGAAAGTTCCTGGTTGGGCCCTGGTTCATTCATGGGCAAAAATGGACCATTAGGGGGTGTACCCCCCATACAAACGAAAACGTTTTTTCCGAATTTCTCAAAAACGGTGCATCTTATCACAAAAGTCTAAGAACAAAAGTTATTTAGAATATGATTCTACATAAAACTCCCCTACATCAAAATCCGATTGGAATAAATTTTAAAAAATCTGATTGGAAAGTTCGACTTCAAAGTGTAATTTTGGTACAAATGCTCAAATTAAGATACCAATATCACCATACAGGTTTTCAATAATTGCCAGATTGGCAATTATAGCTTTTGTTATGTTTCTACGTTGTGTTCAGTACAACACAAGGAAGGTTCTTTTATATATTTCCCCCGTGTTAACCTACCCCTTCAAACCCCTCCCTGCTTGGGATATCGAGTAAAATTCTTTGTATTGTGTTCAGTACAATATCTGGAAGATTCTTTTATATATTTCTCATCTGCGGACTTATCCCCTCAAACCCTTTGTAATTTTACCTATATTAAAAATTGAAACTAAAAACGTTCGAAATAAAAAAAATTTTTCTAAAAAAAATAAAACCGACTTTTTAAAAAAACTGAAAAGAGAAAAAAGCACTAAAAAGAAAAAAATAATTTCAAACTATGTCCATTAATAGCGTATTTAAAATTCGGCTTTTTTGGAGTGGCGTTAAATTTGCAACTAAAATAAATTACATACTTTCTAACCCTTAAGGCTAACTAAGAACTAAGATCGACTCCAAAAATTTTGTTGTCAAACAGATTAACTATAGGCTCTTAGAAGCACCAAAACTAAGTTCTTTTATGTCCCAAATTGGATTCCCTATTTTTAAGCAATCGCTATAAAAAAGCCCACTGTCTCATATGTTACTATTTTTTGTAGAAATCTATCCTATTTTTTGTCTCCATGTACAAACTGATTTTGTGCGAAACTTGACAATAGAAATTTTACAACGATTTTATTTAGTGTAAATTTAACGCCACTCCAAAAAAGCCGAATTTTAAATACGCTATTAATGGACATAGTTTGAAATTATTTTTTTCTTTTTAGTGCTTTTTTCTCTTTTCAGTTTTTTTAAAAAGTCGGTTTTATTTTTTTTAGAAAATTTTTTTTTTAAATATTTTCTTTTAAGTTTATTCAAATTAAAATTTATGACATTAAAATTTGATTTATTGAAAAAGGGAAGAATTAAAAGACAGTACTTTTTTAAAACCTCCGTTTTTCAACACTTCCATTTTGCCTTATATACTTAAATGTTGCAGATCATATTCGAATTATAACGGAAAGAAAAATTTTAAAAATATCGAAAAATAATAGAAGTTTTATTAAAAAATGTCAAATTCCAGAACTGGGATTAAAAGTTCATACAAAAAGTATTAAAAATATACCCATTTAATGCTGTTGGGATTAAATGCAATACTTTTATTACAATCTATCAAACTCTAAAAATTATTGTAAAATAATACAAATTTGATTAAAAATGTAGTTAATAATTTGAGAGGATCGAAATTTAATAAAAAAAAAAGTATTAAAAAAAAATAAAAAAAAAATTTTTAAAAAAAAGCTTTTATTAAAAAAGAATGCACTAAAAAGAAAAAAATAATTTTCTGGACGCTGTGTATCACAAATATAAAAGCTTTTTAAAAGCGAGATAAATTTTTATTTTATTGTTTTATGCTTTATCTCGCTTTTTAAAAGCTTTTATATTTGTGATACACAGCGTCCAGAAAATTATTTTTTTCTTTTTAGTGCATTCTTTTTTAATAAAAGCTTTTTTTTAAAAATTTTTTTTTTATTTTTTTTATTTTGTTCTTTTTAGTCTTCGAATATATCCTTACATTTGAGATGTCCTTACAGGCTTTTTAACTTGAGAATCGTATTCAGCGACCCCAAAAACCCCCAGAATAGATTTTTTTCCGGAAAATTTGGAGAAAAGGATAATCACGTTATCCTTACAGGACCTTCCGTTATCCTTACTGACTTTTCAATGACAGATTCGGATTCAGCGACCCCAAAAACCCCCAGAATAGATTTTTTTCCGGAAAATTTGGAGAAAAGGATAATCACGTTATCCTTACAGGACCTTCCGTTATCCTTACTGACTTTTCAATGACAGATTCGGATTCAGCGACCCCAAAAACCCCCAGAATAGATTTTTTTCCGGAAAATTTGGAGAAAAGGATAATCACGTTATCCTTACAGGACCTTCCGTTATCCTTACAAGGACGAAGTAGTGAAAATATTGTATTGTCATCGGACTTATATAAGTGTGCAAAATTTCAAGTCAATCGGACAAGCGGAAGTGGGTCAAAATTGGGTTGCAAGATTTGACCCCGACAAACAGACAGACAGACAGACAAGATAGCGAGCTAAATAAAAGCTTTTAAAAATGTCGAATTCCAGAAATGGGATAAAAAGTTTAACCGTGTATGCTTTTTTACAGAGATGCAAACTAAAAGTTTTTTGAATGTGGTTCGGTTTTAGTTCAATGGTGAATTTTATTTCTGGTTTTGGTTTTGGTTCCAAGAATTTGAAAATTTGGTTCTGGATTTAGTTTTGGTCTCTAAAATTTAAAAAATTTGGTTCAAGTTCTGGTTTTGGTTCACTAAATTTTTTTATGGTTTAATGGTTTTGGTTCTTACACAACACTGGTACGGGGCATATGGAATGTTTTTTTTAGTACTAGATTAACATAAAAAAAGTTCTGGACTCTAACTTTAGTCGAAAATAGCAAACAATAAGAAAACAGCAAAACATTTACACTCATGGGTAGTACAAGTAGTTGAACAGAGGCGATTTAATTTAAATCTTTATTTTTAATTTTGTTTATTATTAAAATATGATTTATGCTAAACAAATTAGTCTTAAAAGATTTCTACATTGAAAATTCAACTTACCACCATGCATATTTTGGCTTGGACTATGAGAACCAGGATTTGGTCCACCTAATGGCATCCCACTTCCAACGCCAGGCGCCTGAGCGGCCTTCATCATCTTTTTGTACTTTGATCTCCGGTTCTGGAACCAAATTTTCACCTGAAAAATAAACAAAATACAGAAATTCCATCAATTAAAATCGAATTAAACCGAAATTACTCGAAAAAAAATTGAATAAAAACAAAAATAATATTATTCTGTATCCAATTGTAATATCTGGAAAAAAAATACACAGCGGAGCTTCGAGTAGCAAATTAAGATCTTTATAAATCAACATAGTATACCTTAACCGCTTCTACATTGGAATCTATTTTGAATAATAATGAAATCAAAATAAGATAAAAAAAAGATACGACAACAATTTGCTAGAATGCTGCTAGATAGAAAATTCCGTAGATCGAATGAAGGGAAAAAAACGCCAAGCGTTTCAGAATAAATTGTTACAAGGTCTTCAATCTTGCCGAAGCCAACAGAAGCGGAGGTAAAACCAAATATATTATATATGAATTATAGTATGAATACAAGTCAGTAGTAGTTGTCTTCATAGTATGTACGAATAAATTGTTGGACAATGTGCTAAATGTTCAGGCGTGCTTTTGCCATAGAACATGCTGTGGCCACCGCATAAAAGCTAAAGAGCAACATAGATAGATTATAAGATTATAGTATGCTTGCTGTATTATCTACAGATTATACGTGTACTAACAATATTACACTATGGGTTTTTGCCGTTGGGTGTACTACCATACCACCTCATGCCGCCACTCTTCTGCTGGCAAAACGCTTAAAACGCCGCGACCACAAAACTTATTCAATGATATCTACACACGGTGAGCAAAATACGAGTATATTCTCTGGCGGATGTCTGCCCGCGGGACTTTTTTGTCATGTTTTTTTATGCCTTTTCCGTTTAACTGACATGACGGCCGTCCCCGTGGCATGAGAAGTTCATAAATTAAACATTTTCCAACTTTTTCATGCAAAAAAAAACGCGATTCATACAGCAGAAAAATCAGAAATATCACAGCGCGGCGTAAGGTTGTCTTATGTTTCCAACAAACAAACAAACAAAATACAAAGACATCAAGATGGGTACCTGGGATTTTAAAGTTTTCCACTATCTTCTAGATAAAAGTGTAGCAAACATGCACTCAAAACGGTGTAAAGTAGATATGCGACAGCTGTCGTGTGATACTAGAATAGCTTTCAGTTTCACTGAATTCAAACTCCCAGGAAAATCACAGTAAATTCATTCCGATTCTATGGAAAAGAATCAGTTTTCCAATGGATCTAGGATTGGAATTATACATACGTCAACGTGCTTAGAATAAAAGTCTAAGATCGGAAGAAACGCACAAGTGATCTATTTGACGTGAATCTCATCATTTCAAAATCAAGAATCTCTAGAAGGCTAATTTTGTATTCTGAAGATGACAAACGATTGAGGAACTAAATGTTGTACAGAATTCCAGTGTTTCTTATAGAGAATTGATCAGCAGGATTGTGTTTGAATAAAATGTTAATAAATTAATTAACTTTTAGTGTTATTTTCTCATCAGATAAACTTTCTATTAGTAAATCGCAAAGCTTATATTGTTAAAATTTTGAATCTTCTCTAAAGATTTATTCAAAGGACTCAATTTGTTCAATAAAAATCGACCTTTAGTTGTAGAAATTCATTTTCTTTATTTGAACAAAAAAAAATCTAAAAATCAATTTTTAGCAATCAGAAATTATAGAGAAAAAATTTCTTGTGCTACCATATGTTAACCAATGTACTGCGTTACATTCAAACGAATTTAGACTGTATTTCCACCACTATCATTAATTTTATGACGCTAAACAAATAAAAACTGTTTTCTTGACGCAATAACTAGAGACTGAGTTTTCCGACCAATCAGTGGCGTAGCCAGGAGAGGTGAAAAAGCCCTAGGCGCAGTGCCGTGCCATAGGGGGTCCCTGGCGCAGTCCCAGGTACGCGCCTAAATCGCCATTAGACACTTGTAAATTCAAACCGGCGACTTTACAATATGATCAAAATTTTCTTCCATGATTTGGTAGATTTAAGAGCTAAACAGAAGGGGAGCATCAGAGGCAAGCGTCCGCGTCATTTTTTTTTAAACAAAGGAGCGCAATTGAGGCTGACAGAATGATGACGGCAACGGCGCCGTCGCCGCTGAGTTTGAACCAAATCCAAAAAGTGCTGCGGCGGCATTTTTTTAGTTACAAAACTAACGACTAGTGACGCTACTATCTATGCTAAAGTATTTACAATTTTCACAACGAGGGGCACTACTATCGGTATGTTTAACTGAATAACATTTGACAGCAAATGCCGCTGCCCGCCGTTGACTCTTCTCATTGTGTCTAGTCGGCGTCATCTGACGATGTTACCATGCCGCCCGCCGTTGCCGCTTGCTGTTGACGCTCCCATTCTGTTTACCTTTTTACTTTAACAAATTAATCGACTAGACATTAAGGGTGGGTGCTAGCACAAAAGCGTCCACTTAGTGCGTCATTTTTCTGAGGTGGCGTTTTAGGCGATCTTTTAGGATATTTGGACGATCGCTGCGTTCAATTCGAACCCAAAAAGAATAAAACAGGAAGATACGCTTCTCTAGCAACTGTTCCATCAATTTAAGGTAGGGTTATCTTCCCACTCTTTTTTTCCAGACGTTATTCTGTATTTAAGGCATCCGTAGAATTTTATTCAATGTGTGCGGGCTTGCATTTTGCTGCCCCAAGCGCAATTAATAGAGAAAATAAAAATTTTCTCTACGGACTCTGAAAAAAAAAGAGGACGGAATGGCAACCCTGATATTTGACCTTGGCATTCAAAACTTTTCGACTGCGGTGCAATAACTTCTACCTGTACGCATTTTTACTTACCTCTTCTATAGAGATAAAGTATTGTATTCATGACGCAGAACAACTCGAGAATGGGGGCAGGCAGAAAATGTCTGATCAGTACGAAATCCGTTTCAGGCAAAATTATGGGGATGTCCGTGCATCTGTCTGTCGGTAAGTCTGTCTCTCGGTCCGTCGATCTAGCGGTCTGTTGGTCTATCTTAAATAACTCGAGAACGCATTGAGCCAGCGACTTGAAATTTCTTGTAAATAAGTTTTGCGAAAACTTTTGAAAAAGTAACGGTAGAACTGAGACAAATTTTTTAATTAGATAATCACAAACGAAAATTGAGACAAACTTCTTCTCCCTGATCGGTCATTCAGAATTTCCAATCATACACAAAAATGCGTTTCATGGATTTTTTTATAGAAAAGGGGGAGGCAAATATAGATTTTGAGTACCAACCGCCTTGGTGACCTCTGATTTAGATAATGAGTTTCACATGAAAAAAATCAGGCCCTAAAAAATTCCTTAAATTGAAATTGAAAATTTAAATTTAAAATTTGAATTTAAAACGACTCGTGACACTTATTTAACCGTCGATCGTAGCCCACCTATTATGTTTTATTTTTTTAAAATTATATAAATTACAATTACATGCAAATTACATAAACGCATTGATGTTAGAACTAGTACCGGTAGAAATGATTGGTAATAGTTCATTAAATATACTTCAAGACAAATTGAAAGTATCTAAATAGTATGTTCCAAAACATCATTAAAATGGGCTACGAACGTAGTCCACCCACACGCCCACTTATATCACAAAAAACCACACGACTTCTTAAGGATTATATTCCAGAATTTCTACACTCAGAAAAATGGAGGCTAACTGGACGACCTACATACGGCGTAATTGGCCTCGGGCAGGCGCGCGTTCGCCTGCATGTGGGCAAGTAAAACTGAGTTGACCTGTGGTCGGAGAAATTCTGAAATTAAGCCACCAGCAGGTGAAGTAGGGCATTGGGAGCTGCACGAGTTGACCTTAGATAGGTTAACTCTGACCGCTAGCTGGCTTACAGATCCCTCTGTAAGGCCCGAGTTAACCTGACAAAAAGTTGACCTGGACATTTTTCTGAGTGTAGGGCTTGACGATAAGCTCAACTTAATTTTTCATGAATAGCACGCGCAAATGGCCATAAGAATTTTTTTTAACTACTAAATTTCGTTTCACAAAAATTTTCCATCAATCGCAATATTTCTCTAATTGTACTTGGCAATAGAAATAAACATCATGGTCATGATCATCTCAAACGAAAGTTCTAAGTTATGGTGTCGTGTTTGCTGATCACATAAGAAAAACAGATCACATAAACTGTATCAACCTGTTTGTAAATAAAAGATCAACTTAACCTCATAAATATGTTAAATATCTTGTCAAATGGGATTTTTATGCAATCAATCAAGTTATTCAGTTTTTTTCTCTCATCTGATTTTATTTTTATTTATTTACGAGTGTTTTTCGTTTTTGCATCATCGTCGATTTCTATCAGCTTGATGCCGTTTAATGCGAAAAAATCACCGCGTTTTTATCTGATATTGAATTGCGAGACAATCTACGATCGACAGATCAAATCTTCGACAGGTAGTTTGTTATATCTGTAAAATGGCTGACGGATATCGATATTTTGAATTAGTACTTCCTAGATGTATCTTGAGGTATGAAAATCAAATCTTTGAAAGATGTGTTATCGATCTTTCAATCGATCCTCAATTCGATCCATACGATCCCAATGGAAGTGAATTTCGTTAGAATCTCCTGATGAAGACGATGTCGTATTTATTGATGTTTGCATCATAAAATGTCAGTTAACTTGAGATTGTAGATGACAGGATGATGTTGAATTTATCATAACAAATTAGTATGCAACTATCGCAAAAGTCAAATATTGCATTTTTTTTTTATTTGTAAGGATGTTCAAGAAAAAAGGAAATACTTTTCTTGATTTTTCTTTTAATTTCCGTAATATGCGCGAATGGGATATGAGTTTGATTTTAAAACATTAGGTGATTTTCAAAATTGTCAATCTGCATAATTGATGTGCAAATTATTTGAATTTTTCAACATGAAAGATTTTTTTTTAAATTTTTTTTTTCTTTTAATACATTTCAGGTTTTAGGTCAAAATTCAAAAATTTTTGCTTCTAAGGGCCTTACCAATGACATTTATAAAGTCGAGTTTAGTTAGTTTTGAAACTAGTGAATTTTAGTACTTGACTTTAATAGCTCTTAACAACGAATTGTCGCTAACTCATTAGTAACAACTCAATGAAAGACTAAAATACTTTATTTTTTGTTAGAGTCAAAACTAAATTTGCCATTGGTAATAATATAAAAGTCAACTACTAAAATTCGCTAGTTTCAAAACTAACTAAACTCGACTTTATAAATGTCATTGGTAAGGCCCTAAAGTTATATTTAAAAAGTTGATTTGGACTTTTAAACTTGTACATGCTTTAACCACTTTGTGCTCAGCGTCGTGACCATCACGTCGAAGCATGTGGTAAGCAGTCCAAGATGTAATATTTTTTTTCTTCGTTCAGAATTTTATCGTAAAAAACGGTCTTTTGGCAAATACATCATGTTAAAAGTTTTACTAGTTAAAAAAAACATTTTTTTGTACAATTTTTAAAAATAAGCGTACGTGGGCAGTCCGATAAGTACTTAGCCTCACCGCCCGATGGCGCCACTATCGCAGGAGAAATTTACTACAGTCAAAATTTCAGCCGAATCGAACTCGTAGTTTTGTTTTGACCGCGTATGGAAGCAGGCGTGTCTGCGAATTTCAGAAAAATGGAAAAGAGCAATATCGGTCGGTGATTCAATTCTTGTTTCTGGAAGGGAAATCGCGCAGCGAAATCAAAGAGCGCTTGGATGCTGTGTACGGTGACTCTTCTCCTTCGATGGCGACCGTCAAAAATTGGTGTAACAAGTTTCAATGTGGTCGCACGTTGGTTTTTGATGAGCCACGCCCAGGTGCTACGAAAACGGCTACCACGGAGGATAACATAACAAAAATCCACGATCTCGTATTAGCAGACCACCGATTGAAGGTGCGCGAGATAGCTGAGACAGTAGGCATCTCAAAAGACCGCGTGGGTCATATCCTGCATGAAATTTTGGGCATGAGAAAGCTGTCGGCGCGATGGGTGCCGCGTTTGCTCAATCCGGACAACCAGCGCAACCGTGAAACCACTTCACAGCAGTGTTTGACGCTGTTTAAGCACAATCCGAAGGAGTTTCTGCGTCGTTTCGTGAACGTCGACGAAACATGGATCCACTGGTACACACCAGAGACTAAGGAACAGTCGAAACAGTGGACTTTACCCGGCGAACGTGCTCCGAAGAAGGCGAAGACTGTCCTATCTGCCGGAAAGGTGATGGCCACCGTTTTCTGGGATTCACAAGGTGTGATCTGCATCGACTACCTGGAGAACGGCAAAACGATCACAGGGCTCTACTATACCGAATTATTGGGCCGATTCGACGCCGAATTGCAGAAAAAACGGCCCCATTTGGCGAAGAAAAAAGTGCTCTTCCACCATGACAACGCACCGGCTCACACCTCCGCCGTCGCCACGGCGAAATTGGTCGAATTGGGCTACGAACTGCTGCCCCATCTACCGTATTCTCCAGATTTTGCCCCGTGCGACTTTTTTTTGTTTCCAAACTTGAAAAAGTCACTCGCCGGGCAGAAATTTGAGTCGAATGAGGAGGTCATCGCCGCTACGGAGGCCTACTTTGCAGACCTCGAGAAAACGTATTTTTCAGACGGGTTAAAGAAGTTGGAGCATCGCTGGGTCAAGTGTATCGAGCTAAAAGGAGACTATGTTGAGAAATAAATGGTCACTTTTCCAAAATTTTCGTTTTTTTTTGTAGGCTAAGTACTTATCGGACTGTCCTCGTATATCAATCCCCTTTTTCTAGACTAATTCTATTCTAAAGATTTTTTTTTAGCAAATCCTGATAAAATTTTATAATTTTGTCTTAAAAGTGGAAGAAGTAATGAAAAAATTAAAAATAACATCATTCACTGAAAGCAGTTAAATTTGTTTAATTAAAATATTAAAAAATTAAATTACATAGTATCGTTTTCAAGAAAGAATGAGGAAGTTTGGACATTTTTTCGCAACTTAAAACAAGAATATTCAAATGTGAGTCTGATACAGAGCAGACTCATGTTTTTAGAAGCATTTGCTCATATTTCAGAGAATATGCTCCACTTTTTGCATGCCGATAGAAGCATATGCTCATACTCATAATCGAATTTTGCATTTGGTCAATTTTTATGCATACAAACTGGAACATTTGCTCCTAAAAAGAAAAGTATGAGCTCTTTCTTATACACACAGCCCATTATCCTAACCACAAAATATTTACTTCTAATATACGAGTATTTTGGATTTTTTATTAAAGAAAACTGTGCGCAGCGCATCCAGCGTAAAGCAATCAATTTTTCCGAAATTGTTGTTTCGCAAACGGAGAATCAAATAGTGGATAAACTACAATGAATTAAAAAGATATTCCACTTCTTAAAGATCTGCAAATCAAAATTTACATAAAAACACTAGATACCAAATCCTTTTATCTTTAGAGAATCTACAAAATGTCATAAATTCAGTGATTCGCATGAAAACAAGGTGCCATAAACCTAACACTCTAACGATTAATTAATTTGAAATTTACTTTTGCCTACTTCTATAGCCATTGCTCCGGGATTTTCTAAACAAGTTTTATGTATCTAAGATTTAAATTTGACCCAATGCCCAGATAAAATCACTTTTATATTCCGCTATCTGCCATCGGAGATTGTCCATCAAATAAAACACTAAAATGAGAAAAAAAATGAAGAAAAAAAAACTGACTTCCAGCACAATTTAATGATGATCATCGCATAAACGATCATTCTAGAGAATGTCATTTTTTCTTGACGTGTTTTCCTTCGGTTTTTCACATTTCATATTCGATTCTGCTGTTTTTTCTCCCTTTTTTTCTTTTTGAATTTTATTCATTTATGAATTTACGACATGAAGTTTTACGAGAGTTCGTAAAAACTGTTTGATCGTCCTCTAAGCTCCTTGATCATTCGACCTGCACCTCGCCACCCCGGCTCGAACACCTTTTGTCATATTTCAACTATCATTTTAATGTTGCATTCAAATAAATATCATATGAAGTTTGGTTATAACTTATGTTCGGTTCGGTATTTTGAGTCTATATCGTTCCGTCCCCTCGTTCTATCGATCACTTTATACTCGTATAAAAGAAAAAGCGACATAGTAGCGGCAGTGCATATTTTTCGCTTGGTAGCTCTTGCGTAACATTTGTGCGCGCACTCGCATCAGAACTTTTATTTGTAACGACGTTAAGTTAACAGACAGGCGACTGTAATGTTTCTCATATATATATGAGGTATTAGACTTACTTCAAATTGTAACCATGTTGTAACCTAGTGCTACCGATCTATCTACCTACATACCTTGAAATATACCAACATACATTGTAGGCAAACAAGCAACATACAACATTAAGTGGATTTTACAGAAAAAAAAACGTTTACAGTTGATTCACAAATGATGAAATATTACAAATGTCATATGAACATTCAGTAAATTTGGGAGAAAATGAAAGAAAAAATATACATATGAAAAATTTCACTTGAAAGTTCAGAATTCAACCCAGTTTCACATTCCCATGCAAATGGGAAAGGTGTTTCCCGCCAAAAAAAACTGCAGGAAATGTGAGGGGAAGTTTGAAATATCCTTTGATCAGTGACAGAGGAAATGTCACTTATGACCCTGGGAGTTCATCATTTGTTTAGTCAGAGAACCACACAGGAACTAAATGTTGAAGGCAATTCTGCGATCTTGACATGCAACTCGCAGATGTTGATGGAACATCGCACAATCGATTGCACATCGCATTGAATCAAGTCATACTTGTAAATTTTCCATTTTCTATAACACTTTTTTGAGTTATACACTTAATGTAGTGGGAAAGCTAAGGTCTATGATTGACACATAAGTCAGATTTTGATTTATATATTTAAGGATATCCAGATTTTGAAAATGTTAAAAACATGTCAAGACAACGTTGACCAGGACGCGGAGAGAATTGGGATGCAAGACTGGAGGACATCGGCGCGCGACCGGGAACTCTGACGAAAGACATTGCGGCAGGCCAAGACCGGAAACCAATTGTAGTGCCGCGAGAGAGAGAGAAAAACTTGTTGAAAAAAATATTGATAATACTTTTACTATATCCATCATACTAATATATAAAAATGAGTTGGTGTCTGTCTGTCTGTCTGTCTGTTCCTCTTTCACGCAAAAACGGCTGAACCGATTGACTTAAAATTTGGCATGAGTGTCAGTGGTAGTTCTGGTTCCAACATAGGCATACGGAAAAACAGCGCGAGGGGTGGGGGGAGTAAGGGGAGGGGGTAAAGTGATCTCGAAACTTAGTTTTCCCTTTATGTTACTCTTTCGCAGGGAAACTACTGAACCGATTGGCCTGAAATTTGGCATAGATGTTTGTCGGGGGTTCAGCCCCGACATAGACCCATTAAAAAGTAGCCCGAGAGGTGGGGGAGTAAGGGGAGGGGGTAAAGTAATCTCGAATCTTAGCTCTTCCTCTATGTTACCCTTTCGCGGGGAAACTACCGAGCCGATTGGCCTAAAATTTAGCTCCATCATAGACCATAAAAAAAATTGAAAAAACTTAACCCGGCAACGACGGGTATGCAAGCTAGTTCCATATATATGGCACATAAGAGCCAATTCGCATTAATTGGAAACAGTTTTTTTTTCGATTCTCAAACTGTTTCTTTCAATTTTTATACATTTATTTTTATTGGAAGGGAATAGTGATTGAAAGTCGCTATGCTTCATAAAAAATTTGATTAAAAACATAAGAAAAGCTTCAATTGCCAGTGACAATCATCAAATTCTCTATACGATGATAGACAAAATGGTTATTTAGAAAAATCCAATTGTATGGGAGAGGGGGGAAAGAGTAGCCCGATTGAATTTTGACGTATGGAATGGTTATGTAAAATTATATTCTAAACACTTTTCATATTTAAAAAATTATCGATACGATGCTCAGTTTTCAAGAAAACAGAAAAAAAATGGTCCGTTTGGATTTTGATGTATGGATGAGTTATGTAAGATCATAATCTAAATACAATTCATGTTTATAAATTTTTTAATATTGCAAAAAACTATTTCGTTTGTATGGCGGGGGGAGGAAAGGAGTGGTTCAATTTTGCCCGTTCAAGAAATTAGCCTAGCCATTTACGAGAAACGCAACTGTACAAATATTTCAAGTCTCTAGCTCAATTCTTTCGAAAGTTATGGTGTTCACGGACGGACAGACGAACAGACAGACGGACTGACACGCGGAAATCAAAATCATCCCTAACATGCTGGTTTTTGTGTCCGATAATTGATTCGACGCGTTACAAACGGTATACAAAATCTAAGATACTTCTATATAATATATCATATAGAGTATAAAATAAATCAAAACTCTTCCATAACATTTCGCCCAAACAGAAACCTTGTGATTTAAGAACGTTGAATCACAAGGTCGTCGAAGGCTAAGCTGTACCAAATAAATCCGAAACTATAAATTTTCTCACCTTCAAAGAACGCTAACCCTAAGGCTTGGGCTACACCTCTAATTTTCGGTGAATTTGAATCAAAACACGATCACGCTTGAAATATTATAAGCACCCTTAGGCGGACATGTGGACTGACCTATCACCCTTTGACCCACTGCTGTGTAGCCCAAAAACGTGGATCAATTTCAAGCTTCAAACTCGTCAAAATGACAGCAAAGTGATCGTGAAGATATAGTTTAAAGATTAAAGTTGAAAGTTTACATTCATCCGGAAATCCTCCAGTATAGGCAAATCAAGTGTTTTAGTTTAACATTCACAGGCCAAGATGAAATTCCAAGTTCAAATAAATCTCAAACCCGGCCCGACACTCAAAATTCACCCATTTGTCGGCAGGTAGAACCTATATTAGAAAACTTCGTATGAGTATTTATGACTTCTTTACCACATGAATTCATCTCTGGACGAAAACTTTTTGACGAGAGTTTAACAAAGTGATTGATGAGTTGTTAAGACCTTGTTGGCTATGAAACCGCAACACTGGGCCGAAATGGTGAAAAAATATCGCTTACTTCAATGGTAAATAAAAAAAACAACAACAACAGCAAGTGTACCCCAAATGACGGGGAAAGGGGACAATTGAGTTTACTAGTAACGTAATATTGACGCCATTTGACCACGTTGGAAATATATGAACCAAAAACTCCATACATATGTGTGACGTAGTCCATGATTGATTACGATAGTTAAGTTTTTAACTTCAGAACAGTTGAAAACTGAAATATAATTTTTTTTCACAACACTATCTTACAAGCATAATATCAGCTTGACTTTATAGTGCTAAAAGCCAAAACTGACCGAAGCAAATGTGTTTTCCATCGGCCGTATATAGTTTTTATTTGCTCGAGGTGAAAACATCGTATTTAGCACAGAAATTATTTTTGTTGAAAAAAACTAACATAACTAATCAGTGAATATGATTTACAAAATACCAAATGCTAAATAAAAAAAAATCCCCCTCAGAAAAACTATTCAAAAACATGAAGACAAACGAAAAAAAAAATTATGTTTCAATCATTGACGAAATTCATACAAATATCAACACCAATTGTTATTTTTAACCTTTTCTTTCTACGATTTTTTCATAAATTCCGGATTTAAATTTTATTTACCATACCGCAATGCTGTTATGCAATAAACAAAAGTAAAAGTTTTTATTATATGACATGAAATTGTGTCGAATTTTTTGTGAGCATCATTTCGGCAGAATGGCGGATAAGCTTCTTAATTGTTTATATAGAATCCTAGAACTTAATGTCTTCAGCTTAAGTTAAACTTATTTTAAAAAATTTTGAATTGCAAGTAGAAGGGGTGTATTTTTATGCCTGCAGAAAAATATTATTAACTGAAAAATCTGGCTGAATACTAGAATAAAGGCAACCACAGATGGTGGTAGGCATTTTTCCGGAGAACTGCTTTAAGCTCCACTTTGAGATATTTTACATAAGGAATCGAATTTTTGGAATAAATTGCAAGAATAAAATTCAACGTATAACAAATTTTGACCACTTGGCGAATTTATTCCACAATTTTATTCTGGAATAGCAGATTTTTTTCCGAATCTCGTGAACTTTATTAAAATGCAATTTGAATTTTTCACAGAAAATTCAAATCTTGTGAACTTTTGCTGATTAAATAAAATTTGCGAAATAAATTCTGAAAAAAAATCGTTAATAAAAATTCAAGAAAAAATCGCAGGTGTAAACGAGGCCACCTAATCAAATATAAAATGACGAAAAAACATAAAAAACAACCACAGTGGGTGGTAGGCATTTTTCCGGAGAACTGCGTTAAGCGATACTTTTAGACATTTGGTAGTTCACTATGCCAAATCAAGGTGTCGAAAAAAGACATAACAGGAGTTGTTCTTCTCTGTCATTTGTGAAACTTTCAATTTAGGAGTTGACACCCAAAAACTAATGCCAGTAAATTGTCGTATGTTTTTTTTATCTCTCCTGCCCCGTCTATTTAAAAATAAAAACTAAAGAAAACCTACAATTGCCAGGGCCCGATCGTCAAATACTCTATATGATTACAGACAAAATGTTTTTTTTTAAATCACTTGTATAGGAAAGGGGGAAAGGAGTGGTTCGATTGAATTTTGATGTATGGAATGGTTATGTAAAATCATATTCTAAATCGATTTTGCACTATAAATTTTTCAATACAACACATCGTTTTCGAGAAAATAAGGAAAAGTATACAATTTGTATAGACTAGAGGAGAAGGAGGGGTCCAACTGGATTTTGATGTATAGATAAGTTATGTAAAATCATATTCTAAATATATTTTATCTTTATAAATTTTTCGATACGATACACAGTGTTCGAGAAAGCAGGAAAAAGTATTCCATATGTATGGGAGAGGGGGAAAACAGTGGTCCGATGGGATTTCGATGTGTGGATAAGTTATGTAGAATCCTATCCTAAACACATTTTATCTTAATCAATTTTTCAATATGCCTGAAGGTAGAAATAGACGCTGCGATGGTCGTACCGACTTGTGTTGGACCGATATCAGGCCGACGGTTGTATATAGCACACACACGTTACGATTTACTTGCGATTTGATCGAATCATCAGTTTTTACTAGCAAATATCACTCGAACAACACAGCACAGTTGTGAAATAATATCGTATCGACGGTCGCATGGCAGACCACAAACGATACAATCTGCCGCATGCGACCGCAGGTTTTGGGTCAGCGACGTACGACCGTGCGATATCGGGCCCAACCGTCATTTCGTGCGCATACACTATACAATAACCGCACGCAACCGCAAATCGGCCCGACGATTGTATCGACCATCGCAGCGTCTATTTCTACCTTTACTGTTTTCGAGAAAATTGCAAAAAACTGTTTCGATTGTATGGGGAAGTGAGGAAGCGATGTTCCAATTTTGCCCGTTCAAGGTCTTAGCCTTGACATCTACGAGAATCGCAACTATACAAAATTTCAAGTCTCTAGCTCAATCCTTTCAAAAGCTATGGTTTTCACGGACGAATAGACAGACGGACAAACGGACAGACGGACAGACGGACGGACGGACATGCGGAAATCAAAATTATTTGTCATCCCTACCACCCTGGTGTAGTTCATTTTTTGACCGATGATTGGTTCGATGCGTTAAAAACGGGATACTAAATCTCATATACTTCTCGATAAAATATACCATATCTTTATATATAAAAATGAATCGTGGTCCGTTTGACTATCCATAACTCGGCTGAATATAATCCGATTTGCATGGGGTTTTTTTTGTTGGATTCGTATTGCAACATATAAAAACACAACGGAGCCGAAAATTGGAAATTTCTACCGGAAAAGTTGGAAAATCTTGGAAAACCGAAATTGCATACTTTCAGGGGAGCGGTTTTCTGGTTTGCACTTTCAGTAATTCCAAATCAAAAATCTCGAATCTTTTTTCGTTTTGTTGGAAAAGTCGAGAAAAATTTTGGGGAAAAACGGGAATATCGGAAAAATTGAAATTTGCATTTTGTATGGGATTTTGGTATGGAAAGAGAAAATATTGTATTTGGAATTGAAAAACGGAAAATTTTGTACCTCACAATAATTTTATCGCCAACAGATCCCGTTACGCTCTCAGACTCGCGTTTGACAACTGAGAAATATATTTGCTCTTTCCTCATTGATGATCGATGCGAAGCGGTTGTTTATCGATATAGTGCGCAAATTATCGCTGTTTTTCCCACTTTTAAATCGTCGAAAGTATTTTATTATGTGTACAACGAAGTGAATCAAGGAATTTACTCAGTGACCACGTGAACGTAAATGGATTGGTGTTGAATTTTGTGATTTTTTCCAGAACATAGTGATTTCCAAAAGTGAGGTTAGCGGCACATAGAATCTGGACTTGCATCAACACAAATTTCCTTTATTCATCCACTGCTTTTGTGCAATTTGATAATTTAAATTATTCATTTTATAGAGAACGAATTTAAATAATGTATTTTGTCACCGACCAATTCGTTTATTTAAAAAATCTATTTGTATGGGAGAGGGAGGTAGGAGTGGTCCAACTGGATAGATAAGTTGTATAAAATCATATTCTAAACACATTTCGTCGTTATAAACTTTTCGATACGATGCACCGTTTTCGAGAAAATAAGGAAAAAGTATTCAATGGGTATCGGGGAGGGGAAAGAGGTAGTCTAACTGAATTTTGATGTATAGATAAGTTATGTAAAATCATATTCAAAACATAACAAAAGCTATAATTGCCAATCTGGCAATCATTGGAGACCCGTATGGTGATATTCGTATCAAAATTCGAACAATTGTATGAAAATTCCTCTTTGAAGTAAAACTTTTCAATAAGATTTTTTAAAATTTATTCCAATCGGATTTTGATGTATGGGAGTTTTATGTAGAATCATATTCTAAAAAACTTTTGTTCTTGGACTTTTTTGATAAGATGCACCGTTTATGAGATATTCGCAAAAATCGGTTTCGTTCGTATGGGGGGTACCCCCCCTAATGGTCCATTTTTGCCCATTAACGAACTTAGCCTTGCATTTTACGAAAAACGGACCTGTGCAAAATTTCAAGTCTGTAGCTCAATCCGTGCGCCCGCAATCCGCGCCACAGACGGACAGACAGACGGACGGACAGACGGACGGACGGACAGACAGACGGACGGACAGACAGACAGACGGACGGACATGCAAAATTCAATTTTTTTTATCATTCTAAACACACTGGTGTAATTCATTTTTGTGTGTGATGACGGGATCTTGGCGTTACAAACGGTAAAGCAAAGTTAATATACCCTTTGGTTTCACCATACGGGTATAAAAAACATTTTAGCTTTATAAATTTGTCAATGCGATTCACCGTTTTCGAGAAAATTGCGAAAAAAGTTTCATTTATATGGAGAAGGGAATGGTCCGATTTTGCCAGTTCAAGAACTTAGCATTGCCATTTACGAGAAACGCAACTGAAAATATTTCAAATCTCTAGCTCAATCCTTCCAAAAGTTATGATATTCACGGATATATAGACGGACAGACGACAGACGGGCAGACAGACGGTCGGACATGCTAAAATTAAAGTCTTTTGTCATTCCAAACACCCTGGTGTAGTTCATTTTTGTGTCCAGCGATTGGTTTGGTTTGATACACATATAGTGTGGAGGTCCCCAATCTGGAATGCAGCAACAAACTTATTGGGGTGCGGAAACGTTTTTTTTTTTATTTGTGAGATAGAGTTATAAATTTTTTTGATTTGTGAGATGGAGTAACGTATAAACTCAAGAACTACTGCACCAACATAGACTATGTATCATGACCACGATTTATAGTTAGGTGTGGTCGCGGTATCGGCTCCCCTTTCACCCCCTCGCCTGTTATCTTCTGAACCACTGAAGGTATTTGAATACGGTTTTCAGTGTTGGGCAGGTCAATCATAAAAGAAATTTTCATCCACTCAAACTACTCCTGCTATCTACTAAACTACAGAACGGATTTTTATACAATTTTTAGTGTTGGATAGGTTATCTGTCAGGGTAAATTTTCGACCAATCCCCTCCTCAGCTATCTCTGAAACTATTTTATGGTTGTTCAACATATGTTACAACATAAATGCAAAAAGTGTCTGGCAATAAGGGAATTCGCTCTATTCCCTTTCTCCCAAGCAGATGGAAAAAATATTTGCAATTTTCTTGAAAACAGTGCGTCAAACCAAAAAAAATATGAACAGAAAATTGTTTGAAATATAATTACTGCATAATTTTTCTATACATCAAAATACTTTTGAAAAAAAAGGATTTTTTCATATTCAAAAATTTATTACTACCCGGGCAACGCCGGGTTCTTTCAAGCTAGTAGAGTATAAACATAAGAAAAGCTACAATTGATAGGGGCCAATTATTAAATACTCTATATGAGGACAGACAATAATTTTTATGAAAAAAAAATCCTTTTGTGTGGAAGAGTGGTCCGATTGAATTTTTATGAATTGAACGGTTATTTAAAATCATATTCTAAACGCATTTCATCGTTATACCAAAAAGATTAAAATGTATCCCAAATTTTTTTACCATGTAGAGCCCTTTGAGCTTCAAATCTATTCTAAATTGAGCCATTACTCAGTATTTGCAGCTCTATCGTTTCCACAAGGTATGTACATACATTATCAAAAATGTACAAATTGTCGATATACAAGACTTCAATATTCGACCAAAAATCACGAAATTTGAACTGCCCAAATATGTCGGTAATCGAGGGATGCCTGTACATTCATTCTGGACTAAATGTAATTTGTATTTTACAAAAAAAAAACTAATTTTTGAATATACCTAAACAGAGGTGGATTAAGGCTTTGAGGAGCTTTTGGCCGAATACCCCATTTGCCCTTATGACGATCCGTCTTGTACATAAACCTTATAAGAAATTAATTTCAACGGAAATTCAATCTCTCGAAATTAACAAAACCTTGAAACCGTAAAGCTCTCGCCCATTGTTGCTACCTTTTAAAGTCAATTTCCGCTGGTAACAATGTTTAACAACAGTGAGCTTCAAAAATTATTAATTTAGTAAGTGACAAAGAGTATGTAATAATCATTTATAAAAACTCAACAATATTGTCATAAAAATCAAATTAAAGAGTGACCAACCAAATCGAACATTAATAATAAAAACGTCTACATTAAAAAAAAAGAAAAACCAAAAAGACAACACTTTGTGACCACATCGCGATCACAATCGTACCGGAAACAAAATGTACTCAGTCAAAATGTTCACATTCATCAAACATTAGATCACGAATTTCATCCCTCGCTCGCCCAGAACCAAGTCGTGCGATGTTTTCCCGAGAGACATTTGTGATCTCGAAGGTGGGACTTTTCCTATATCTAGTCATCACGTGTCACATTGTAGTGTTTAGAACAATAAGATTTCCAAAGTTTAGTGCAGCGAGTACTTGGAAAATTATAGAATCATACAGAATCCAACCATTGAAAAAAACTGATCTGTGACAACAATTCTACAATTTTTCAAGTAAAACTCACTGTCTATGCATTTGTGTGGATTTATTGTGTGGTATGGTAGGTATATCTCCTACTGGTATTTGACTGACATTCTCTGAGAAGATTGAAAAAAACGATAAGTCACCCCCGTCATCAGAGGACACTGAGAACAATAAAGGGAAATCACAAAAATTCTTTTATTTTTCAAATTCCGTCTGTTTCTCCGCAGTAATATAACAATAATAAAAAAAAATGTTTAAAAATTCATGGTTGACGGATTACGTAACATGCCATAGAAATATAGTTAAAGTTTTTCATTTTTCCAAGTCAAGTTCTCCCCCCGCACCCCTTTACCATTCCTAACCATTCAATAAGCGAGTTCTGAACGTATCTACAAGTCAATCGGACTGTGTATATTTTAAACAAACTTTGCTACTTTGTTGGTTGATTTCCAACTGTTTTCCAATGGTTTTTACTACTGAAACTGTTGTTGATGTTTCGGTTGAAAAATCAAAGCGTGTAGAGAAAGAGAGAGAGAAAACGTTAATCGCAATCACTACGCACGGGAAATAAATTTATAATAAAATCGAAACTTTACATAAAATGATGATGCATGCCAACCATGGCGAAACACACGCAAGATCGTTTCTTTTTTCTCTCTAGCGATCTTCACTAAGTATTACCATCAAATCAAGACGAGGCGAAGAAACGATCGTTATTCTTAACCTGTGTAGCTGCTTAAGGGCAAGAAGGAAATCATTCCTAGGAAAAACAGCTGAAACTCCAAGTATTTAACCGATTTTATGAGAGTGATCATCATCTTGAAGATCATGATCTTAACTATTGCTATTAACCATGACCGGTTAACAAGACTCTGATTCTGACCGGCCGCTTTGCCGTGCCAACGACGTGGAGTCAACCACTTTTCTAGATTCAGGAAGAGAAAGATCCTACACGATCGATATGTCCATTTGGATTTGTCACAGTTCCGTAAACACGTGGGAACCGCTGATCGCAACGATTGTCCGACATACATCTAGGCACTCTAGAAACGGTGTGGAAACTAACCCATCGGTTAGTGATGATCACCTTAAAATACGAAAAACCAAGATTTCCATACGGATTTGATGCGAATTGATCAATAGGTAGTTGTACGCAATTTGACTTAAACTGATCCTCATTTAAGTATTTTTTTTTTTCAGTAACCGATGATCGAGAGTCAACTAATAGATCATTATAGGCGATATTTAACTTTCTGTTTACCTACCCGTGAGTACCTTGAGGTACTACAAGGCATCTAGCGCGAAATTACGATAACTAAATCCACGGACATAACACATGGATCAATAAGTCCCGAGACTAACAATGAAAACAACATTTTTTTTGCAAAATTTTTTTTTATTCATCAATATAATCACCTTTTAGGGTGATACAATCGTCACGCCATGCGTATCCCAAAAAACTGACGCCATGACTTTGCCAGCTGACTGCTGCGTTTTCGGACGCTTCGGACGGCTTTCGCCAGCTGTGCGCCACTCAGATGACTGCCGCTTCGACTCTGGAGTGTAGTGATGTATCCATGTTTCGTCCATGGTCACGTAACGACGCAAGAAATCTTTTTTATTGCGAGTAAATAGCGATAAACAGCTTTCTGAATCATCGACTCGTTGCTGTTTTTGTTTCATCGAAAGCAATCGCGGCACCCACTTGGAAAAAACCTTTTTCATGCTCAATTTTTCATGAAGGATAGTAAATGCACTTCCATATGATATCTGTGTTATCTCAGCAATCTCACGGAGCTTCACTTTACGATCTTTCATTATAATTTTTGTCACTTCACTCACATTTTCCGGTGTAACGGCTTCCACAGGTCTACCCGAGCGTTCCGCGTCATTTGTGTCGGTACGACCACGTTTAAACTCGGCAAACCACCGACAAATCGTTGCTTTTGATGGACAAGAGTCCGGGTAACATTTTTCAATCCATTGTTTCGCTTGCACGGTGTTTTTATCCATTAAAAAACAGTTTTATCAGAACACGAAACTCGGTTTTTTCCATTTTTTAAACAAACTACAAAACGACTTTACTCCAACCTCGATAACTCAGCTGTTTCTGGTCCGATCGACTTAAAATTTTGACACGTTTCAAGCAAAGGTTAGTACTCTAGAAAGACGTGGTTACTGGTTTACTACGAGCGTCATCTCTGGGTTAGTCTCGGGACTTATTGATCCATGTGTTATACATGAATGTTTGCTTCTGCATGATGTACACTTCAACTTGTAATGTAAATTGACCGACATTACCGTTGCTGGCAGGTATATATTCAGTTGTATGTAACACACCGAAACCATTATAGATCACAGCAAGCAACATATATGAAGATACATCTATCTGTCTGTTACTATTATCATATCTTCGTTGTTTTTTCATGCCCACTCTATTGGAAACTATCGCTTATGACAAGATATTTGCATTGCTTAAGTACTTATCATATCAACATCTTAATAAAATTTTCTTCTCACGTTTTCCATATCTGGGAAAACTGCTTAGAAAACAGAAAACAAAAACGCAATAAAGATTTCCTATGCGGAAAAACATATATTTTGTTCAAATTATTAGAATGATCTTGATGTAAAAAGTCAGTATAGTTGGGAAAGTTTGAAGAAAAATCAATTCATGTTTAGCTACAAGCTGTATTTTTTTTTAATTTGTCACCATTAATTGTACTTTTCGGAGGCACAGATCACATCATAAATCACAGGCCAGTTAAAACAGTAAACAAACGGTTGTTTAGGAATTTGTCAGAAACGCTTTTGTCGATGTTTTTCTCTATAATTTTTTTTTAACAAAAATTATAAAGATTTCGCCTTTTAAAAAATTAAAAATGTTAAAAAATTGTTCATAAAAGAGTGGAAAATAATCTACACGGTTAAAATTATTGGACTAACTTTTAATCCCATTTCTGAAATTAGACATTTTTTAAGACTTTTTTAATCCTGTCAAATGATTAACTAAATGGTTATCAAACTTGTATTATTTTTCAATAATTTTTTAGAGTTTGATAGAATGTAATAAAAAAACATAACAAAAGCTATAATTGCCAATCTGGCAATTATTGAAAACCCGTATGGTGATTTAAGTGAACGGCGAACAGTTCACTTAAATATCAAAATATCAAAATTCCACTTTGAAGGCAAACTTTACAACCCCATTTTTTAAAATTTATTCCAATCGGATTTTGATGTATGGGAGTTTTATGTAGAATCATATCCAAAATAACTTTTTCTCTTGCACTTTTTGATAAGATGCACCGTTTTTGAGTAATTCGCAAAAAAAAAACATTTTCGTTCGTATGGGGGGTACCCCCCTAATGGTCCATTTTTGCCCATTAACGAACGTTGCCTTGCATTTTACGAAAAACGAATCTGCGTAAAATTTCAAGTCTCTAGCTCAATCCATGCGCCCGCAATCCGCGCCACAGACTGACGGACGGACGGACGCACGGACGGATGGACGGATGGACGGACGGACAGACGGACGGACATGCAAAAATTAATTATTTTATCATTCTAAACACACTGGTGTAATTCATTTTTGTGGGTGATAACGGGATCTTGGCGTTACAAACGGTAAGGCAAATCTAATATACGCTTTGGTTTCACCATACGGGTATAAAAACAAAATGTCTGACGCATCAAGCATTTTTTCTGAATCAGAAAAACAATGCAACCATCATGTGGGGTCTTAAATGAATAAGTGTGGCGTAAGACAGTCGTCTTTTTGATTTTTAGTCTTAGGCTTCGTTTACATCTGACATTTTATTCCACAAAATGCTTTTTTTGAAAAAAAAAATCTAATTGACAAAAAAGTTTTCTTCAATTTTTCAAGATGTTTATTTGATTTAGATGAATAAAAAATATATAATTGCGGCGTTCACAGACTTGAAGGCCCTTTTTACACTAGTTTTTTAAAGGTTTTGACTAAATAATTGGAATTTCTCGACCATTTGGATTTTAATATAATTTATTTTGATCACTTTCGGGCTATAGGCTTTGACTAAAACCAAAATAGCATCATGCAAATATTATAGTTCTAAACAAATTATTGAATTTAAGAATGAAAATCCTTTAGCAACGCATCGCCCCAACTATAGTTCCACTTTTATATCCACCGTGGGTTAAAATTTGAGGTGTTTACGTGCGGAACCCACGCATACAACAGATCTTCATGTAAAACTAGCTCATTTGCTGGGAAATTAATTTTCGCCTTCGAATGATATTCTGCATTAAATTCGTTCAGCAACATATCAATTCCGAACCTGCACTCTAGCTACCCCGGAATTCTCATCTCTTTTTCATTTAATTTTCCATTTTTCTCGTCCAGAAAGGCATCAGAACTGCATGCAATGTTAGTGGATACAATTTAAAAATTCTTCGGTGTACAAATGCAATAATTTTTCAGTATGCCGTCAAGCAAGAAACATGAATACAAGCATATGACAAAAAGTGCGTCTACAATTACGATCAAATCACTCTAAGATTTAATCGAAATAATGGAAAACTGTGAAAAACTACAAGAAAAAAAACAAGTTCAAAAAAAACCCGCACGGTAGCATAAAAAATTCTTGCATGCGAGGCGGTTTTTTCGGTGTAGTGTAGGTCGCCTGAAGATAGAGTTGAATGTGATTGAGAGTTTTTCATATGCTGGAGACAAGTATAAAGAAAAGCAAAACGCATAAAAATGTATGACTTGAGCGTGAAAATCGCTATGAAATTCACATCAGTATTCTGTACTTTTTGATCTTAGCCGACCATATTACGTGGCTTTAGCCGAGCTTTAGTATCACCAGATTTCAAAGATCATCGTCGACGTCATGGAGTTGCGGTTTTACTCCTAAACTATTGAGTTTTTCGCAAACACACATGCTTTTAAAAATGAATTCTCAAGTGCATCTTTTAGCAGTCCCACTGACTGCAGTTTAAAACGCGCCTCAAGTTCCCTGCATTTGATTTTTTGGCGGGCATTTTTCTAAAGAGCAGAAATAAATCGAATAAGAAAACTGATCGCAGGCCAATGGAATGATCATGCTCGAGCGATGACCAGGTAAATCTTACTGTCGCCGACAACTTGATGGCTGTTTCATCTCAGCCGAACTATGTCCTAGTGGAATTTCGTGAATCCTTTTGTTCGAGCATACGATCGGAATAAAAAGATCACTGAGGATCGTCAAGGAATTTCCGTCAATTTTTCCATTATATTCGATACATCGCGAAATGTTACTTACCTTAAATTTAAAACCAGAAAGGTAAGCTTAGCTTCGAGTTAACCCAATGATCTCGTTTACGTATGTGATGTATGATCCATCGACGAAGCGAAATTGATTTTTTTTTATTGAGATCACTTAAATATTTTATACTGTCTGGTGGTGTTTTGATTTGTGACTGAGATTTTATCGATGATCAATTAGTATTCAGGTGTGGTTATTTGATGTTATGGTTTTTCGTATAGCTTATAAAACGGTAAAAACGGGGATACATACTGATCGTATTGCATATTTAAGGAGACAGTTATTTCTGGTATGAAATGTGTGCCTGTCTGATTTGACATTCGATCATAAATGTTACATAAATTGTTGATGGATGTCTGAATATAAAATCGCCAATATCCATCAGTCATAGACGATCGTTTTAAATTCTTGATCGTCCTTTGCGCGTGACATATGGCTCCCGATTATGCTGGAATTATTAGTCTTAAAGCGATGATCATTTTATGAGCTGGACCACATAGATTCTTGCCTCTAAATATATTACCTTTAATGGCAAGGACTGGGTGAACATCTGCGATATGTGAGCAAACAACTACATGCTCGGTATGCCATATCAGCCCTATTTAATCTGCATTTTTAACATAGAAAAATATGAAATATCTTAGTGCCATTTTGATAAATATGAACAACTTATTTTAGACCGATATTTCCTTTTCATGGCACATGCTACATACATTTTTGAATAAATTCAGTTTTTATTAAATCAGCAAAATATCCTTGTTTAGGAAAAACATCCAAATGGAATTTGGATTTTATTTTTGTCTATTCGAAAATATTTTCCTGCGGATTCAGAATAAATATGGAGCTATGAACCAAAAACTAACATATATTTGCTCATTGGACTTTTCCGATTTTTCACAAAACTGGTTCCATCAAAAATTCATCAAAATACTAAGTAAAAAGCGATAAAGATGTGCGTTTAGATTAGTAAGGCGAGAAACACAATTGAAGCAGTAACGACGACAAATGCATCAAACGCGTGAATTCTTATCGCAGACACAATTGATACTGCAGCAGCAACGCATACGTCTGCATCGACACAGCGTTTTGAAAAATTAAAACGTTGCCGCAAGCTGCAATAATGCTTATTCACATATGCGTGTTTTCTTTGAAGATTGCAGTGTGCGCAATCATAAATTTTTCAAATGAAATTTGACACTGCACTGCAGCGCTGCATCTACAATTGTATCATCTACCAACGCTGCTGCATGTATTCTATTGCGTGAACGCACAACGCTTCAGCACGCTGCGTCCATTGTGTTTCTCGCCTAAGATTTACCATCTAAAAAAATTAAAGAATTTTCCGGAATCATTATACTTTTATCATATATTTTTCAGATTGCTGAAGAAGTTTCATTTGGGGACAGTTTCTGTTATTGTAAAATTGCGACCAAAATTCGATGAAGATTTTTGTTAACAAAAATACAAACTTTTTGTTAATTTATTGTTTCAGTGTCTTATATTTTTGTTTCAATGGGCGAATGAGTTGTCCGATTTTGTCCGTTCCAGGACATAGCCTTGACGTTTACGAGAAACTCAACTGTCAAAAATTTCAGGTCTCTAGCTCAATCCATTCGAAAGTTATGGTGTTCACAATCTGACAACCAGAAGACCAAACAAATGGACAGACGGACAGACAGACAGACGGACGAACATTCGGAAATAAAAATCTTGTCTCATCCCAAACATTTTTGTATCCGACGATTGGTTCAATTACTAAATCTAATATACTTCGATATGATATATCATATGTAGCTTAAAAATTTACAGAATAATGGATAAATCAACCGGAAAAATCAACAAATACTTGATTTATTTCGCGAAACCCTAAGTGTCCGGTGTGTAAAGAATTCCCACTACGACTAAACGTTAATGCGCTCCAATTTTTTTTAAATCACTGACCTTGTGAAAAATTATGTTATTTTTCTATACCTCAGTTATGGTTAGAGATACCACTAAAGATACTTCATATAAGTCACTTTATGGTAAAGTGACCATATATATACATAGTCTCGGACTTTTACCCGGTTGGTTTTCGCCCCAGTCATGTTTAATTTTCAGCCATCTTTCCTAACTCCCTGCCCTTCCCCCAAGGTATGATCGCGAGTTAACCTAAACTAAATATGGTTATAATGAATTGAGTTTGACATCTGACAAAAAAGATAATTTAAATTGGTAAGTATAGGAAAAGGATTTTCTGTGGAATTTTCTCGAGTTTTTTTCGCTATAATTTTTTTTTTTTTTGAAAATCTCGAATAATTTTATTGCATTAATGCGTAACAAATGTGTATCCAGACAAGCCGTTCATGAAACACAATTTTTCAACACAAGTAAATTTTGGAAAATTCATTTAAAGTTTTTCCAGAAAAGGAAACCTGTGAGGTAAATTTTATTTTCATTTTTATTTATTTATTTATTTATTTTTTTTTTTTTTTTTTTTTTTTAAATCTAAATCTAAAATCTATTGATTCAATTTGTCAGTTAACAAAAAAAAAACTGAAATCGCACGCGTATTATTATTTTATGAATTATAAAAACTATCCCCCACAAACTGATCAACAATAAATAAAAGAAGAGTTTTAACGCGACCGACCCTTATTAAACCAAGAAGAACAGTCGATCAACTGTTAAAAAGCGAAAGGGTAAAGAAGACTTTCTCACAATTGCCTCGTAAATTAATTTAATTTTAGTTGCATCAATAAATTATACAAGTTAGCTAACTGACTGACTAACTAACTTAACGACTGACTTATAAACAGACTTTACCAGTTGCTCTCTGTCTGAGTGGGTCTTTTTTCTTATGAATTTCTTTACCAGTTTCAATTTTTGTTTGTCAATTGTTTTTTATATGATTTAAATTCATCCGTTTTATACGTTTGGATGATGTAAAAACGTACATCAAATAAGTTTTGTGTAGGTTCAATGAGCAGCACCTTTGGGTTAACCTGTGTCTCCTTCTTCATATCTTGTACGATCATTTAAGCGCGATCGCATGTCACATCCGATCATACATTTTGAACATAAACTCTTTTTATGCTTAATCCATAGACCTAACTTTACATTCGGTCAAATAAAAAATCCACTAGAATCGAGTGTCATCTTTATCCGAATTGTAATTTTACGATCACAAGTTATGATATTTTTACCTGATCCTCGACAGATCGATGATCTGCATCCATCACAGTGATCACGAAAGTGTTACAGATCGACACAAAACGTAAATTTATCTGATCGTGTAATTTGTAAACGTATCAATGTGATTAAATTTTATATATGGGACATCAAATTAAGTACTTTTCCACACCGTCAGATGTCGTTGATGTCAAACGAGCGAAAGACACGATATGTATAAGCGTTCCGATAATTACGACTTTAAAATATACATTCATTTTCATTATATAAAATCTGCCGACATCAACAAAAGTCTCTATGATCTTCGTACACCTGCATTGGTTACTAATAGCATCAGCGCATTGTTGATACGAACAAACAGTGCGCCACTTGATGGTTGTAATTTGTACATTTCCTCCTCAGGGGGAACATATTTATCTGCACTATCGGATTATAGTGAAATGTCGGTCAAACTAGTCCACAACATCGCATCGTACTACGAGGAGAGTTTTAACTACTTTTAACTACGTTACAACTGTCAATGCTTGTTAAAATATGAAAGGTGGCGACTTAATTATTGGGGGATTGAGAGCGAATGAAATAATGATCGTGCGAAATGGATCTCTCGGATACTTAAAACAAATATATGTCGAATGAATGTCGTTAAAATAATGCAAATGCGAAATTAATATTCGCCATAATTACTGCATTTAGTTAATACTCAGAACTCAATTTTAATGTTTATAAAAGTTGCGATTTCTTGCATTATCTGCTGGAAACAGTCAGAAAACATTTTAATAATTTGATCAACCACTCTACTTCTCTGGAATTTGATCAACCACTCTACTTTTTTCGTCCCTGCCAGTGGCACCCACATTTTTACATGAATCTCGGACCATTGACAAAAGAAAACATTTGTAAGGATTCGTTGCAAAACATCAACAACAGAAGTCGTGACAACAGTCTTGACTGATGGTGTCGTTAGCACCAAACAGTAGCTATCATTAAGCCTGAGTTACATTGCGACGACAAGACGACACGAGACGTCGACGATAGTCGTCGGAGTTGTCAAAGTAATTTTCAACGTATGCTTTTGTATTGAATTGATTACATTGCGACGACAGCGACACGAGAACGCCACCAAAGTTTGAAAAATTGAACTTTTGTCACGACGACATCGAATGACAGTTGAATTGTTTGGTTAGGTTAATTGTGTTTGAGTTGCTCTCTTTTGGTGAAAAATTGGCGATTTTATCAAAATGCAGAAATTATCCATAGTAGCATATAATAATATTTTCTTTACTTTCTGCACTCTCTTGCAAAAAAATTTGTTAGGTTATGGGGTTGTTTGTCGCGTGCTCGCAGCTCTGGTAATTGAACTTGGATGACGACGTCTCGTGTCGCCTTGTCGTCGCAATGTAACTCAGGCTTTACTCATTTCGGGAGAGCAAAGTACACTGAGGAAAAATTGACATTAGATTCAACGAGAAAGCAGTTGAATCGAATTAAAAAAAATCACTAAATAAGCGACAACGGTTTTTGTATTTGATTTAAGTGAAAAGTATTTAAACCAAATGATAATTTTTTTGTCATAGGAAGCAGCGACACGCCACGACAAAGTAATCTCTTTTTTTATTTATTATCTCGCTTCTTTATTCTTAGTGTATGTTGATGGGATATATTTTTGCAAGATGAAGATATTATCCCTAAAACTATTTTTTTAAAATTCAGGTAAATGAAAAAGTAAGGAAAAGGCTTTTAAAATCGTGTTCAAAAGTGGCATAGTTATCAGGAAACCCATATCTCCCTCTTTGATATTATGCGTGAATAAAAACAAAAGAAAATGTTTGCGGCATACACAGCAAACGACGGTGATGATTCTCTCTCGTGCTCTTTGTTATTGGCCATTGTTAATAGCTCCGATTAACTGCCTATATATTCAAAACAAATGCTCGATTATTTGTTTTGACTGCATGACGTAAGAAAGCGCCTTCTGTCAGACAGTCAAATTAACTGATTGGATTTTTGCTGTTAGTACTTTCCACTTAAATAATTTCAGATGCTTTTAAATCAAATACCTGTATTTACAATGAATAGTTTGTTATTTGTTTTTACTACTTTCTCTTTTAATTCAAACAAAAAACATTTGATTTTGGAATATAAACGAGAATCTGTTAAATCAAACGACGTTTCTTGATTCTACTACATTCCCGATTTCCCTCAATCTACTACTATGAATAAAAGCAAAAGTTTTTCACGAAAAAATGGGCCTTTTCAATTTTCTGCGTGAATTTGACCAGATTAAAAAAGAAGAAAAAAAACCTGGCTCCAGATCACAAGACGTTCTATTCTTTATTGATCATTTTATTCAATATTTCAACGGACCTCTAAACACTGCAACTAAATTATCCATAAATATCCATCTGTTTACTTAAGAACTTGAAATTCAATTTCACTGAGACAACCATTTAAAAATTCCTACAAAATAGTTTCACAGAAAATATCCATAAATTACTATGCTTTTCTAATTAAAATAAAGCAAGAAGCAAATTCATATTCCATATTCTATTTAAAATCCATAAATCGTTAACTGCTATGAAATTTTTCAAACAATTTAAACATGAAAGCCACTTAACAACGTATTTACTAAAAACTTCTTCATAAATATTATAAAAATTTTAAATAGAAATAAAGGAAACCTGAAATGGCTCATATATGTTACACTAAAGACAATGCAAAAGATAAATTATTTTTTAATACATTTCGCATGCTCAATGGAGTACCGAAAGTTACAGTTTTATGCTACTTTCATAGGGAAACTATGGAAAACTTCCTAACGCCATACCATTTAACATATTCACTTATTGTAGTTGCGTCTTCTTTATTATGACTCTCTTACCAAAATGATGAATGAAGACTTTTAGTTGCAAAGAATAATAATGAAGAGAAAAAAAGAACTTAATATGGCCATCTGGTGAATTTCTTATACCATACGCATCCCATCAAGATTTATAATAATTGTAGGTAAGGAAATGCGATTTTAAATATTTTAAAAGTATCGTGAACGAAATTTTCATCGAAAACAATACTTTACTAAACTGCTTGTAAGAAAGTAAAAATAAATTTACGGTTTAGCCCTCCGCTAACATCCAATTATGGAACTATACACACTATTTAAAAGGCCCGCGTCAGAGAATCCTACTAGCAAACTATTTAGCAACTATTTTCTAATTGACTTCTGTTAACAACTTGCCCTTTGCTATGCCATTGTCATAAATCTTATGCAAAACTTAATATATACTTGTACAGCAGTGACTCGATGGTAAAAGTGAGTACCATATGTGAACATTTTCATATTCATGCAAGCACGCACCATCGCTAAGATATTTATACGACTTTGGTTCATATTGTCTGTAAGGAGCAACAGAACAGCATTTTTGCAATAGTCGTTGTTCAACTTAGTGCATGAATGCACTGCATTTTATAGATAGAAGATATTATGAGGTCTTAAGGTATGATGTACCTCCTTCTGCGAAAATTCATGTTTATTCTTCGACCACATCAGTTCCGTTTGTTTTACGATGTTTACGTTTTGCCTGGTTGATCGTCGGTTAACTATAAGATATCGAAAGTAGAACATCATTTTTTATTTTATACAACTTGACCTCTCAATATGCATGATCATTACTTATGCAAAATATACAAATGACAGTTGTCTTGACAAGCATAGTTGTCTTTAGATGTCAGATTAATTTGCATTTATGACAATTTGATGATAGCTAGAGAAGACAAATCACAAGTAGATTAAAATAAATATCAGGAAGTGATTTTTATTCTACAAACCAAACAGGTTCAATGGAAATAATCTGAATTTCTTTAAATATAAGTTGAGTAAAAACAAAAAAAATTTCAGAATTTCTAAGGTTTTCTAACGTTTAAAGGCAAATTCATTTTTGCTCATTACAAGGTTAAGGGATTAGGAGCTGTCAAGAGACGTAAACCCAAAGTTTTCTGAGTATGGTTCGGTTTCGGATCAAGGGTGAATTGAATTTCTTGATTTTGGTTTTGGTGTCTAAAATGTCAAAATTTTGGTTTCCCTTTGAGTTCTGGGTTCACAAAATTCGGTTTTCAAAATTTAAAAATTGGGTTCTATTTTAATTTTGGTTTCTTAAATTTCAAAAATTTGGTTTTGGTCTCAGTTCCAGGTCCCCAAAATTTGACTAGTTCAGTGGTTTTTGGTTTCTATTTGTTGGTTTTCGCATTTTCGGATCATATTAGTTATATTTCTTAAAATACGTGGCACGGTGACGGTTTTTTCGGCACTAGATTAAATTAAGGTCGATAAATGAAAATAATAAGAATTTTTAAATCCAAAACGGAACTGAACCACCAAAAAAATTTCAAGTTTGGTTAGAGAATTTATTTTAAAAACTGGTTTGGTTTTTATTTGGTTCGACCATCTTTTTATAACCGTATAAAAACCAAAATTAAAACCAAAAGGTATTTTAACCTTTGTGAATCAGAAAGTGAACAACAAAAAATCAATAACCATGACTTTTTTTCGTTTAAAATGGTTCCAGAAAGCTAATTTTATGGAGGGGTGGGATTTACGCCTGCGGTATATATTTAGAAGTATATAGAAGTATATAGAATGTTGAAACTATTGGATAAGCAAAAAATACAAAGATTTAAAGTTGGTGGTACTTAAAAGTACCGACGGTCGACAAAGGGTTAAATTTGCCTTACCGTTTATAACGCCAAGATCCCGTCATCACACCCAAAAATGAATTACACCAGTATGTTTAGAATGATAAAAAAAAATTGATATTTGCATGTCCATCCGTCCGTCCGTCTGTCTGTCCGTCTGTGGCGCGGATTGCGGGCGCACGGATTGAGCTAGAGACTTGAAATTTTACGCAGACTCGTTTTTCGTAAAATGCAAGGCTAAGTTCGTTAATGGGCCAAAATGGACCATTAGGGGGGTACCCCCATACGAACAAATACGTTTTTTTGCGAATATCTCAAATTCGGTTCGGTCAACTTTTTTTCAGAATGATTCAGTTCATGGTTTGCTGATTTTGGGTCACTGAGATTTCAATGGTTCGGTTCGAAAACGGGTTTACATTTCTGGGATTGTCCAAAAAAACGTCACACCAATTTTTGGCCTTTCGAAACCCCCTTTTCCCTACGCCCGCTTTTATTCGAAAAAAACGTCACGCCAATTTTTGACCTTTCGAACCCCCCTTTCCCCTTCGACCGATTTTATTCGATTTTTTCTGTGGACTACAGCTCCACCGCAGTCGCCCCTAGCAAACCAAAAATGTGACGAATTTTATCGACAGGCCTTTATTTAAACAAAATAAAATTACGAAAATAACCTTTGTCACACTTTTACTATATGGGTAGAGATTTTCAACTACTCAATAAATCGACAATAGAAAATGAATCAAACTTCTAAACTATGTTTCAATAAAAGCTTGCCTAAAGCAAGGACTTTTTTATCAACTCTCCGCAATCAAAAAATAAGAAATAACGAATGTAGATCTGAAACATACAATTCGTATTATTACATTTATCTATTTCCCTATCACCTTCTTGACAATCGGATGACGTAAATGATTTTCTACGCTGCAATTGTTCCTTGGACTTCCATCGAATTCCGAATAATAGTATATTTTTTCCTCTATTTTTCCACTCTGGCTTCATGTATACACAAAAGTTGCATAACATGTGATCGAGCGCATAGTAAAACCTCTACCATTGGCATAAAGTTAGGGTAGAGGTGTTCTATGAACGCTTATGCTTTAATTTTCTCATTAATATGTATCTTTTTCACTATTTTTTTGCAATGTTTTCAACGTCGGCACAATTTCTAATGAATTTTTATCTTTTATATATTTTTTTTTCGCGGCCACAATACACGGGGAGAATCATTGCTAGCCGCTGCACAGCGTTAAAAAAATATCACCGTGAAAATGTGAAAACCCATGAATAAGTGCATTACAATTGAAACCTTGACAATTAAATTGCAAATGATCGTTTTTTGTTTCTACAATTCAACCGATATATTTTTTTTATTTTGTTTTGCCTTTTTAAAACGAGAGGAAAATAAAGTAGCTGCCTTAAAGTGTAAAAAAATGTGTTAAATGAGATAGTAAGACATAAACGTGTAGATAATTAACATTGAATTGTTCGAATGTCTGATATCACATGGAAGTTGCAACAATTTTTCCGCATGACTTTCAATATTGATTTATTGAATTTTTATTTGATTTTTTTCTCCGGAAAATGATGCACTAATTTTTGCATTGAAATGTTTCTCGTTGAGATCTTCTACGCGAAATAATAAGAATTCGGGTAATATGAATTTGTTCTTATCATTATGGTCTTTTTAGGAATATATGACATTATTCTATTGGTTTATTTGAAAGTCTTTACCATCAAAACCGTTTTTATACATTTTATCCGGTCTACATTTAATTGTTTTTAATTTATACGATCTTTAAAGCACTTCTCAAATTGTTTCATTGTTTCTTTTCTTCTAAAGTTTCTCGCTCAAGTCTTTTGTTTAGATACTCAGATCAAACCATCTTATAAAAATGTTCATTATATTTTAGTCCGATTACAGGACTGTAACTTGGCATGTAGTACACGCATTTGCACGAGGTCCGGTTATTCAATTCAAAAATTGTTTTTATTATTGTGAAAAAGTGATGTTGCTTTTTTCCACAACATTTTTTAATCTACTAGGGGTTGCGCCCCGGTTCATACCGCACCCTCAAGTCGGCTTTCGGTCCCCCTGTCTACATTGGCCTACGCCCCTGGCTCCCACTCCCTCGTCCTCCTTCCCCTCCCTCCTCCCCCTCCCCTCCACCCCTCCTCCCACCAAATCGTATGCAGCCTTCCGCCGCATCGTTAACTATAAACGGAAGAAAGCCGGATCCAAACCCATTCAAAATTACAGAAGATAACAGGACAGGAGGTTTACAGAGCGAGGAGGGAGTCGATAATCATAGGCGAAAATTATTCCTGAGGGTTGACCTCTTTAGTCGTGAAAACCGGATTCAGGATTTCAGAAAATAGCAGGTGCGGCGGTTTACAGAGAGAAGTGGGAGGAGTTGGATACTAGTGGAAGAGAACTTTTCTAATGGTGAAAACCGGATCCAAATCCCTTCACCAGATCAAAAGATATCAGGAGAGGGGATAAGAAATAATACGAAATTCGGACAACAGCATATCCTATAACTATTTCAATGATACTCCAAACCTAATTGTAAACTTTCATGAAAATCGGTTCGGTAGTTTTTGAGAAATCCGGTCACAAAGAAAACCAAATTTCCTTTATAATTATACTCTATACGAGAATCATATAGTAGTTATATTGGATTTAATATACCGTTAGTAACACAACGAACCAATTATCGGACACAAAAATGAACTACACCAGAGTGTTAGGGATGACAAAAGAATTTGATTTCCGCGTATCCGGCCGTCTGTCTATCCGTCTGTCTACCCGTCCGTCTGTCCGTTCGTGAACACCATAACTTTCGAAAGCAAAGAGCTAAAGTCTCGAAATTAGTTACGTTTCTCGTAAATTCCTAGGCCAAGTTCTTGAACGGGCTAGATTGGACCATTTCTTTCCCCCTCCCCCTAACAAACGCAACAGTTTTTTGTAATTTTCTCGAAAACGGTGAGTCAAATTAAAAAATTTATGTAGATAAAATGTATTTAGAAATGGATTTTACATAACCCATCAATACATCAAAATCCAATCGGGCTACTGCTTCCTCCCCGTCCCACGCAAATAGAATACTTTTTCCTGTTTCCTCAAGAACTGTGCATCATATCTAAAACTTTAACAAATTGAAATGTCTTTAAAATATGATTTTACATAACTGTTCCATACATCAGAATACAATCAGAGCCATTGATTAGGTATGACTCTGAGTGTTTAGAACAAAGAATTAGACCCCGTTGACTAAATTAGAAATTTATACAAGTTTTGTAAATTTTAAACAAAAGTATTTGTAAAATTCTTTTGGTTTTTTTTTATTTAAACAAAATACGAAATATTTGTTTGGCAAATACATGACTTTCAATATTTTTCTATTTTTTATTTATCAGTGGCATACCTCTTTTATTTTTACTTCTGCTTCTTATTAAACATAAGTATTTAAAAGTCAACACCACCCAAACATTTAAAATCTCAGCTTTAAGGTTATGTCATGCATCCGTTCTCACGTCCGAACAAATCTTGGTCGCGACTACCTGATAATTGTGGTGATTTTTCCAATGTTGTCTCGGATAGTACCTTCAGCGATAATATAAAAAGAAAAAACATTTTAGCTCAAAAGCCCGCCGAAAAAAAACTTTTCCAACAGTCGAAAAGGAGAAACTTTGGTTTGTCACACTGAAATGCACGCAAATCTCATCATGGTGGCGACGATACAGCATAGCGTGATGGAAATTTACAATTTTCCTCTCAATTCCCGCCCACTTCAATCCTTCGACAAAAACGACCTACCATTGAAGAAAAAAAAACTCAAACGGCTCCCCATTTTCACTGAATCATTCATTGCGGGTGAATGTAGAGTTCCTCGGAATTTTTGTTTTTGTCTATTGTCAACCTCCACTGAATATGATTTAGAAAAATGACATTTTTTCCATACAGCAGTTTTTACCATGATTTCATGTCTGTTTCTGTCTCTGAGGCCTTTTTTTTGTTTATTATCCGATAATTTAATATTTTTCGTAATTTTTGTTTTTAAACCTTTTCATCACTGAAAAAGGCAATTTCCTAACAAGCAGAAAAAAAAATGTGAATAGACATATTTTCGTGCGAGTACTCAAAAATAGTCTAAAAGCGTCGTGCTACATGACAATGCGACAATAGAGAAATGTTTGAAAAAGGCGAATAAAATGGCCGTTTGAAGTCGGGTTTTTTTTTTCTCCAACGCTATATGAAAATACCCGAAAAGATAAAATTCATGTCACAGTTAGATGCGCGTCAAATACAAGCAAATTGGACAATTTACAACCGAAATAATTGCCCTAAAAAAACCACTGCCAAAGCATGGACAAAATTTTGTTTTGAGTAAAAATTTTAACATATCAAAAAAGCGTTTTCCATCTCGAAAATTTGATGGCCGACGCTTTTGTTTTTCCTAAACATCGAATTCAGACTTTTTTACTATCGAGTGTTATTATTTTTTTAATTTGCAAAGAAAAAAACATTGGCCTGTGCATATATTGACAGTCAGTTTCTTATGAACAACAACGAATGTTTCTTTTTTTAAAATCATATTTTTCATGGTCTGTGATTTATGGATAGTGTAAAAATTTTGTTAAAAAACTGATAATTTCTGTTGTCAAATAAATCGTAATAGAAACAATTAAATTTTTGCATTGAAACAGACCGTTTTTAGACTAAAAACTTGATAATTGCGTTTTAGAATTTTTCTATTTGTGGCCAATTTGTAACAATTATGAAAAACTATTTGATAAAACCTTCCATTATACAAAAATAGTTAAAATATACAATGGAAAAAGCCCCAATTTTTTGTTCTAACCAAAATCACAATGAGTCTAAACCAGAGCTGGGCATACTTCAGTACATTTGATACTGCAGTACACGAGCAGTACCAGTACATAGATACTTGTACTTGTCTTGGCACCAGTATCAATACCTTAAGTATTGGTACCGCACGATCAGTACCAGTACTTGAAGTACTGGTAATAGATGCATGGATCCAGTCCCAGTACAAAAAGTACTGGTACTGGTTTTTTACAATATTTGTATTTTTGTACTGGTTTTTTGCAATACCAGTACTTTTTGTACTGGTTTTGGTTTTTGCAGTACCAGTACTTTTTGCAGTAAAAGTACTGGAACTTTTTCAAGTACTTTTGCAAAAGTACTGGAATTTTTTCAAGTACTTTTGCAAAAGTACTGGAATTTTTTCAAGTATTTTTCGCAAAAGTACTGATATTTTTCAAGTACATAGCACTGGTACTGGAGTTTCAGTACCAGTACCGATGTTGGTATTTTTGTACTGCTCAGTCAGAGCAATACCAGTACAAAATTTACTGGTACTGAAATCTCAGTACCAGTACTTTTTGTACTGATACTGGAATGAGGTTAAAAGTATAATTACCATATACTGGTACTGATACTTGAGTATTTTAGTTTTGCCCAGCTCTGGTCTAAACTGCTACCAGTGCTTCTGTTATTGATTATTACTATTGCAACAAAACCTTACAAATATTGCGGTTCACAATCCATGGAAAATTTTATTTTGTCATTCCAATTTTTACTTTCTTATACGTAGTATAATAAAATATTGTATTCATGAAAAATTTGGACCTCTTAATTTTGCCTACGAAACATTTCCCAAGCTCCTAAGTCGCTTGGAGTATTATTACAAAAATATTTTCTGTCTGTTAGTCTGTTAGTCTGTTAGTGTGTTAGTGTGTTAGTGTGTTAGTCTGTCAGTCTGTCAGTCGATGTATAAGATATCTCAAAAGTTAATTGAGCTAGAGCCATGATATTTTACAAGAATGTTTGGTCCTGGAATAGGACGATCCTGTTGTGGAAATCTGTTAACCGGAAGTTTGGTACTACTATGGCGGTTTTTTAAAAATCGAAGTTTAGTTTTTTGCTGTTTACTCTGAAAACACGCGTTTTTCAGAAGTCCTTGGTATGACGAAAGTTGGAGACAGAAAAATTTCTTACATTTTTGTCTTTTACTAGAATGCAATATCTCAAACCAGGATTCTTTGCGATTCTTTCGAAAACTTACAGGTTTCTGGTGGTTCATCATATGAAATGAATTGAAGAAAATAATATTTGCCACAATTTTTTCTTCAGTTGTTATCTGCTATCTTTTACCGTTATTGAGATATTTTCATTAAAATTTTAAGAAAAGAGTTTTGTAAAAGTATTGCAAATTAACGGTTTTTTGAAAAAATTGTCAAAAGAAGAATTAAAGATATTAAAATTCTCTACATTTTTGGCTTTTACCGTAAATTGATATGTTTAACCGTTATCGAGACACGAATGTCGAGATTTTCCGCAATCTATGTAAAATTCTATGTGTATAACAGAAACGAAAAATGATTTCAAAATTTCAATTGATGGGGCCCGGGCCCATCCCCCCTTTGATATAAAGGGCCATAGATAGATAACTTATTTATCCAAAGAATAATTTTCAAATTTAACAAAGTGTTAAAGCAGAATTTTCTTATAATTTCCATACAAAAAAATGCCAACAAAACGTAGAATTAAAATGTACTTGAAGTGGGTACCTACATATCTTGACAAGTCTGCATAATTAAAATTTAGCCGTGAATCCAAACTAATAATTTCAAAACTCTTTATTTCATTCTTCACTTTTGTTTTAATTTAAAATTTTAAATAATTTTTTCACCCGTCGGTCGCTTGGATATGAATAAAAGAAAACATTCAGTATATTGTAGGGAACTGATTTATAGCTATATGTATAATAATATTATCATGATGTTAAACATATAAACTCGGAAACAACGAATAAACATCCATCTGAACTGACATCAAGAGCCCATCATTCTTGCTTAGAAGAACACCAGTTGAACATCTGTAAGACGTTATGTCCATCTAAGCAAGTTAATTATAATTGCGACGTACATATTTATGTACAGTTCGGGATAGTTCATAAATTCATATTACATAGGGTGACCAAATTTTTTGTGTGAATACGGGACAGATTACGGATGGAAAGCGGGAGGGAGGGGGGGGGGAGTTGGAGTGGGAGCGGCAATTCTATATGATTTGAAAGTAATCGGGAAAACTTCAATAACCTGAGATTTGTTTATATTTTTGTTTATAGCAACAAGCCATAAGAGCCTTAGTCCGTTTTTAGGCTTACTTTCTCTAGTAAAATAAATACAAGTATTTTTGACTTGATCTAAAAATCGACTTAAGCCTTTATAACTTGTTGACAAAACAAATAAAAAGTGTGTTTTATGTATTTAAAATACGACAGCAATTGCGCCGCATGCACAACTTTTAGAAAAAAGCCTCCAATTATTGAAAATTATTTAAGGAAATTCGGCGCAGGCGAATATTTTAAGAAAAATTCGCTAAATACAATTATTTCTGAAGATACTCCGTCGCAGGTGATAATTTTTTGGGTTTCGAGGTATGTTTTTTGTGATTAAGAAACCGCAACACTCGATTGCATAATTCCAGGACAAAAGTTTATTTTACGAGACGCCGCCCGGAACAACAAATCCATAACTATCCCGATCATTCCGGAACGTATGGTCACCCTAATATTATAGCACACTTCTTCCGTAACCCATGCAAAGATAGAAAAAAAAGGTGACTAGATTGTAACAGCTTCAAATCAAACTCAATTCAGAAATTATTAAAACCCTATCGGGAAGGACAAACCTAAGATCGTACACAGAGAGAAAAAACTAGGTGAAAATACCCAAAATCATCGTATAGCTTAACCAATTTCTTGGTAAGGAGAACACCAACTAAGAAATTCGATAATTTACCCAAGATTCTTAGTAGAAATCGATTTTGGGAAAAACAACCAAAAATTGGATAAGTTATCCAAGTATTTTAGTAAAATTTCCCAAAACAGTTTTTGGAGTTTTTCCCAAAATATTTTGTAATTTTTCTAAACCCTTGGTTAAAGGTTTAACCAAAAGCTTGGTTAATTTACCCAAACTATTAGTTAAAGGATTTTTTGATGTACCCAAAAAACTTGGTTATTTTACCTAATCTCTTAGGTATTAAACAATAATTTTTACCCTAGAATCTTGGGTAATTTACCCAAGGTTTTTGTTAGTCATTTACCCAATGATTTAGGTAATTTTCCCAAGTTATTGGATGATGTGAATAAAAAGATAGCTTTTGCTAAAACTGATGTTTTTTAGCTAAAAAACATCAATTTTAGCAAAAGCTATCTTTTTATTCACATCACCCATTGGCTACAATGAGAATTTGTGGTTTTTTCAAATACGCTGAAAGAAATTCAAATTTTAAGTGAAAAATTAATTTTTATTTATAGCAAAGCAATATACAACCATTATATTTTTACAATCGATATTAATTTGTGTATTGTATTTTAGCAATTTATTTTTAAGATCACTGATAAAAGTATCTACAACTGGAAAATTTTCCTGAGTTTCGGTTATTCCGAAAAAATATTTTTGAATAAATACCCAAACAGACGAAATTCCTCTGCATGTATTCTTAGTATTGGCTGCATTGTGGTTTTCCTTTCTGCACAATCTTCAGACAGTATTTTATCGATGCAATTTGCTTGTGAAACTGATAAAGTAAACGACCGCTGCGAATCCGTCACGGTGTATTTTACGTGGCGACCATTTAGAACAGTTGCTGTAGGTTTTAACACGGCATGTAAAAGGCGAATGTAGCAAACATTTAGGTTGTCTAGAAATCGAAAAAGAACAAATATAATAGTAAAAACCATATTTTGTAGTCACAAGAAATCTTGATAGATAATTTTAACTAATGCCCATAACCAATTTTGACTTTTGATTTTACCTGAATCGAGTTCATCGCGCTTTTTTAATATGGTTTTCAATAGATCCTTAGCATTTGGGACTGTGATTCTGGTTGAAAAAATGTCTTCTGTTTTTGCACAAAATTGCTCCCGTTCGAGGAATCCAAAACTATTGATGGGTTTAAGGTACTCGTAATCAATGTCAACCTAAAAATGTTTGTCATTTTTATATTTTTAACTTTTATATAAATAGTAGAACCTCAACTGTCCTGCATTCAGTTATTTGTCAGATACAATTGACCAAAACAATATTACAAAATTAGATTCTTTACTTTATTTTTGCGTTCTACATATTTATAAAATAGAACATCGTCGTTATTTTTGTTTGAAATATAAGAAATGTTTATTTAATGGGAAAATGATTTGTTGCATTTAAAAAGTTAGAGTTTTTAAGAATAGATTCGTGGTGCAACAAATAATAGTTTAACAAAAAAAATGATTTATGATAACCTAAAATACATTTTGGATAATCAAGGTTCTGTTGACTATTATTCAATAGAAATTATACAATCATTTTACATAATTACCAATTCACAAGCTCTGGAATATTTATATAGTGGCCAGTCTTTAAAAATGTCCTCAACATTTGCTGTATTTTAACTTGATTTTTCGGAATTTTGTAGTCTTTCGCCATTGAGGTAAAACTTGATCCCAGTTTCTGATATATTTAAGCTGGTTCCAAGTAGTTTCCAATTCTAGAAAAAAATTGAATGAAACACTAATTTTTTCAGAAGTGTGGCACACGAAGATTTGCAGGCCGAACATAACAAAAACTAATTCTCGAATGAAAAATGCATAAAACGGAATATTTTAACTTTATTTTGTAAGAAATTCATGTGCCGTTTCCACCAACTACATGTAAAAACAAAAATTTACCTTTGTAATAACTTTTCAGCAAGCAAATTCAAGTTTCTTCACGAATCCCACAGCAGCCAACTTTATTGAAGTTTTTTTAGTTGATTTTTTGTGCTTAACTCCAAACTACACAGTTCAATTAACAATACTCACTTAAATCACTTATATAAAAATTACCAAAATTGTCTGGAAAAGGAAAACAAACTTTGAAAACCAAAGCTACGATCGACGCGGCGTTCACATGAAAGTGAAGCTAAAACCGTTCGCACAGAGAAAAATCTATGGCACGGTATTGCCAAGTGAACAAAAATCACTAAGTTCGATTTTTTCATTCCAATTTTTTTTTTGTGTTTCAAATATGAATTTATTTATTCAGATACAAAAAATACTGAATTATAATGGCCTGCAGCGTGAGCAACACCGACGGCCAAAAATGTTGTCGTATGAAATTCACATTCATGCAGGGCGAATTTCGCTCAGTTGGTTTTCGCAAGTTTAATTTTTTTAAAGTGATGATTTCATCAAAATTTGTTATTAATAATAATGAAATCGCGCCTTTGTCCATGAAACTGAAGCCACACAATATATGATATGACTATAATTTTGAGCCTTATTATCACCACATAAGAGTTAAAGTTGCTATTATGGAATACAAAGCCCTGTTAAAAATGGGTTAACAAAGTTTTTTCCACAAAAGAATTGATTTTGAATATTTTTTATTGTTATGGTCAGTAATTAAATATGGGGTAGAAACAATCAACGGGTAGAGTAAGATGGAGGTATAATCACTTAAAAGTAGATGATTTTTTTAACCTATAAACATTTGTAATTGCCATTCCATTCGGATTTTCAAACGAAATTAACAATCAATTCAAAATGAAATTTTGCAGCTCTATGTTACTGAGCGAATAATCCGGAGAGTAACCAATGGGTCGATTTGACAGCCAATAAAAGTTATTTGCTGAAAATGGATACAATTTTAGACTTTTTTCGCGCTAGTTTTTCAGCCTAGCGTTCATTGTCAAAAGTCCGATTGGCTACTATCTGAGTTACAAGCTCTCTAGTTTACATGTTGTAGAACTCAATTCTTAATGAAAAAAAAATGTGATTAATTCGTTAATTTTTAATAATTTTAATTTAGTTTTTATAAATTAGTTCTCATTTCAAAAAATCTGTAGTGATCGAATCTGGCAATATCACAAGCGCAAAACAAAATTCGAGTATTACGTCATCACCTAAATATTTTGATGAATACCCAAAGTTTTGGATAGTTTGACCAATATTTTGGGTATTTTTGGTCATGCGCGAAATTTATCTAAACTTTTGGCAAAAACATCCAAGACCTTGGGAAACTTTTGGGTAAAAGTTCTACCCAAGAACTTAGTTAATTTACACAATTTATTTTTGGTATTTTTCCCAATTTTGGCCATGGGTAATTTAACCAATTTCTTGGTACGATTATCGAATAAATTGAAAATTTTGGTAAACCCATATAAAAATTATTTAACCAAGACGTTTTGGTTAAATTTACCATGTTTTTTTCTCTCTGTGTATATAACGCACCACCTATAAAATCATCGTTTGATATCTTCCCCGTCCATATAATTTTACAAGAGTGGTAGCTAAATGTTAAACACATTAAATATCAACTAAGAGCTTCCACAAGGTGGTAATAATAATTCTTTGGTTTACCACGCACTTATAGTTACCGGTGTGCACATTAACATCACGACCCGCCAAACTAACCTTAAAGCAAACCCGAACTAACAGCCATAACAACTCAAACCTTAAAATAAGACGTTGAAGAGGGGGTCGCCAATGCGCTACGCGATAATAGTTATAATTATTATTTTATTATAACTTTATGACTATAATCAAATGTATGCGACTGTTTATATCCATTGTTTATATGATGGTACGTAGGCTAGATCCATTGGAATTGTTGTTTTACCTGGATCCTACCTTGAAATGCCCCTCGGCGTCCACCAAGTGACTCAGATTGGTTTAGAAGCGTGCAACAATCGAACTTGAATGCAGAGTCCTCGTGTCAAGTCTGCAGACAGCCTAATCGGCACAAATATCTACCAGTCAGTGGTAGGGATTTATTTGAAAGCCTGCAATTGTATTGGAACAGTGAAACACGCTAAAAATATACCTTAATTTTAAATAAAGGAGATTCCAGTTCAAAATTCAGAGTAGTTTAGGAGAAGCAAGAATATTTCTTCTGAGTGCCCTTCCCTGAACCAATACGTGACCCCTTAGGTGTTAACTTTTGTGCCGTTCAACTGATTAGGAAGTGTTTTTAAGTTGGTTAGGACTTCTTTTGAACAGACGTTTCTGATAAAAATCTGCACACCCGTTCCTCTTTTACCCCTGGTCTGTTATCTTCTAAACTCCTTAAAAGATTGTATTCCGGTTTTAACTAATATTCTTCTCATTTCTTAACGAAAATTCATGTTCACTCAGCTCTATCCATTCTCTGTTCTGTAACACCCCTTTTTACTCTGTACTAAACCTTTAAAGAGATTTTTAGCGAGTTTTGGGAGGCTGTAAGCTAATAAAAACAGATAGTTGTAAAGCGGAATGCACACGATCAACCAAATTAGTGAAAATATACTTTTACCGTCAACAAAACCTGCCGCTAATGGTTGATAGTGCACATTCGGTCCACCATCGATGTTTGACGATCAATGTATAGAATAGTTTTTCAATATTTGTTCGGAAATCCAATACCGCTTGAACGCACAGCAAATGCCTACCTGTGGATCATTGACTGTCCACTTTTTTTAGTTGACCGTGTACATTCGACATTAGGATTTTCCCGGTAAGTGAGAAACTGTAAATCCGGACAAAAAGGTTTAAAATCACTTCAAAAACTGAATTCATACCGAAGCTCCTCACGTCCCCGAAACATATGCCCTTCGACTTAGTGCGACGGGTCCGCAACATGTCTGTATCTGTGTATGTATGTGTGTAATGCACCCGTGTGCGTACGGGTGTTCGTGCGTATGGATGTGTGTAATGAAATTCGCAAGATCGACTTCTACCAATAAATCTTAATCGATTTTGACGCGTCCGAAAGCTGTTATCGTCCTATTAAATCCTATAGAACGTGATTTTGGAAAAAAAACTAACCGTTTTCGAGCAAATCGCAAAACGAACCGTTTTCGAAAAAATGTGTGGTTGATGGAAGTAGCGGCTGGTTCAATTTTTTCTATTTTCGGAAGAGGTTTATCTTTTGATAAAAACCAGTTCCATACCAAATTTCAAGTTTCTACATCAAATGGTTCTCGAGTTTTTCAATGTTTTTTATATGAAAATATTCTACATTATACGCAATTATAATCATCATGTGAAGTTTTATTATGTAAGAAAGGTATCATATCACCGTTGCGTAGATTAAGCTGTTTTTTTTTTCAAAATTGGTGTCCTCTTGTTGAGGTTTCCCTGTAACAGCCTTAGAGCCGGCTCAGCCCACAATTGAAGGTCTGTCTCTCTTTTGGATTTTGCGATATTCCAAGGCAGCCAACAAACGAGGGTATATTTCAAAGATATATGGAGAGAAAAAATGACTTCAAAGATATATCTAAGAATTGTTGTTGGCCGTAGTATAAAATTCAGTTGCAAAATACAATTCAAGTTCTTGCCGGAGGGGGCGTGGAGCCCAAACTTCAACACACACCTGAACGTCTGCATGGCGCGATCATGATATGAAAAGCAACGCAAAAAAAATAAATAATGGAAACAAAAAAAAAACTCTGAAGCAATGACTAAAAAATTAAAAAGAAATACGATTTTTCTTCGAAACAAGACAACTTTTGGGATCAAGAGATATAAAACTAAATCAACAACGTCATTCATTATACATGTAACTTACCTGAATGTGTATTCCATTACTTGCGTCACCCCAACCCACTTGCTCTTCTTCTTCATCAACATTTTGAACAAAATGTATCTTGACTGAATTCAAAAACAAAGCAAAAAGATTTGAATAAAAACCACCATTGCCAGCAAACCGAATAAAATGAATAAAAATAAATTCAACCTACGTGCTGTACATCATATTTTCATGATGATCTCGCCTATATTGATATTTTTCACTTTTAATTCATTTCTTTAATTTTTCGAGGTTAATTCTTATTTCATGCCAGAACAGAAACCTCTCTTCGTTCAGATATTTTCTTATTTGTGGCACTACCACCACGATCCATGATCTTTACACCTACCTGAGCGAATTTCAAAGGTGAAAAAAATATTTGTGTTTGCAAACATTCGCAAAAGCATTTGACGCTCCTCCGCTGGAATATGAAATGTGGTGCGATACGATCTACAGCCGTTAAACTTTTTGTATAGGCTGTTCTTGGACGCATGCGTGATCCACCCTACACGATCGCTATCAAGATGATCCTCTTGTAATCTCATCCTCCACCGCACCCCCTAACCCACGGAGGAGAGCCTTATTTCTAGATACACATTTCCATTAAACCAGAAACAATTGTAAAAAAACGACCGATTTTTGAAAAAAAAACTACGAGAGACGTTAAAATGATCGTGTTGTGTACTACACTGTTATTAAATTACGTTGATTGATTTAAGTGAATTTAATGTGGCGACAAATTGGTATTAAATTTATTGGTTTATCACAAATGACTGTATTTGATATGCAAACAGTACAATAACATTGAAAAGTGATTATCATGATTAACTGCACTCAATTAATGAAGGAAAATTATAGGGGAGTTAAATATTTGACAAGAGATAAAAACAGTTGTAATGGAATCTTCATTTTAATTGAATTCAGCTGGACTTTATTTTTCCGCTAATCAATTAATCTAATCAATACTTGTAGGTAATTCTGTAATTTTTTAATAATTTTTTTTATAACATGCATAATTCCAATGTTGATTATTACTTGAAATTTATATAAAAATATCAATTGAGGCGTTAAAAGCTAGAGTGGACCAACCCACATGCCAAGCGGCAAATCGTGCAGAGATTTGGGAATGTGCACGTTCCGGTCTTCCTCATATCACCTTAAACCAATATTTTACACGTGACTTGAGAATTTTTCCATTTTATTAAGGTTTTACTGAATGAGTTAGCTTTTTTTGGGCTATTTTTCAAAAAAGGGCATGCATTGAAAGGTTAAGGGAAAGTTGTCTAAAAATATGTTCTTCATTATACTTAACGAAAATTTAAATAAACATTTTTTTTGAAAGCTTTTAATTTAAAAAAAAATTATTGTAAAAAAATAGTTTTTTGGGCACTGTGTATCAAAAACAGAAGTGAGATAGATATTTATTTTTTTATGCTTTCATCTCGCTATAATTTCTTCCCCCTCTGGCTAGTAGAGAGTTTGCAGCATTGGCGCCTAAAGATTTTTTTTTTAATTTTTAGTAACATTTTTTTTTAAATACAAGCTTTTCTTCAAGATTTTTTTTTATTTTATTTTATTCCTTTTAGTCATTTTGTATTTGATTAGTGTGACTACAAATCGCAGATAACGTCTGTCTTTCACCACGATTATATATAGTTTTTAGTCCTTGAATATCTATCCTTGCCCTGTTAACACATTGACTGCCATGGCTATCATTTTTGATAGCCAGTGAAAATTGGCACTATGATTCATGAGCTGCCAAGGCTATCATTTTCGATAGCTGGGTCTACAGTCTACATGCATACATGCATACATTCATACATACGTAAATTCTACATACGTCTACATGTATTGGTATCTCCCTTACATTTTTGCAAAATTGGTCTGGCAGTCAACGTGTTAAGGACTTTATGACTCCAGAATCGGATTGAGCGACCCCAAAACCCCCCAGATTATATTTTTCCTGGGTAATTTGATGAAATGGATAATCATATTATCCTTACATGGACGAAGTAGTGAAAATATTGTGTTGTCACCGGAGTTGCGTATGTGTTTAAAATTTCAAGTCAATCATATTAGTGGAAGTGAGTCAACATTAAATTACAAAATTTGACTCTGACAGACAAACAAACAAACACACAAAAAATCAAGGGTAATAAAAGTTTTTAAAAAATATAAACAATAATAAACAAATTTCAATCAGGGTATTCACAGTCCTCTTTTAAATTGCGAGTAATTTTACCGCTCGGTAATTCAGTCAAATTTAACAGATTTTTACCGAGACGGTAATTTGGTTCATGTAAAAATGAATTACCGGATTCGGTAATTGTAGACATGCCTTGAGTCGTGTTTTCCGGCCCGGTTATTCGGTATCAAGAATCAACCGCGAGTGGCGCTAGTAATGTTTTTAGTTGTCAAATTTTCTCGCTGGTTATCTCATCGGACTGCAAATTTTTTCAATTTTGATAGCCGTTGCCACAATAGAAATTCAAAAGAATACATCAAACATGGATTTAAAGGTATGTGACATATTTTACAATCAAATTCGCAGTTCATGATTTGGTCACTTATCAAATAAAAGCGCTGTTCTCAAATCTGTGCTGTGGGATGTTCACAGCAGAATATTTTCAGTCTTTTAATATTACCGAAAACACCGAATACCGAAAATTAAAAGAGGACTGTGAATACCCTGAATGTGTTTTCCAGCAATAAATAATTAAATGTTATCTTCGCCAAACCGCAATACATGTAGATCTTATATAAATATTTAAAAAAAAATGACATTGAATGGTAAAAGATTAAAAATTTCATAGAAAAATTTACTTTGTGCTTATTTCGTCTTTGGTATAAAGTATATTTGGCTAGAGTAATTATAAAATAAGAAAAATTATCAACTCCTTATTGCAATCATCGCCTACGCGTGTCAAAAAAATTCCTTATCAAATTTTTTGAAAAATTCCTTATCAAATTTTTTGATAAATCAAAAAAAAAAGAATCTCTAGGTCAAGATTTTTAAAATTTATAAAATGAAAATTCCCAGACACAGTAGAATGCAATCAAAATTTGTGTTTTAGTCAATGTCTAAAAACTTAGCTGTTAACATTTAATTGAATTAGATTGAAAATACACAATGAAAAATTTAAATAAAATTATATTTTTAGTGTTTTTAGTGTTCGTAGTCGGTTTAATAAATTGTACTACAATCAAGCAAAGTGATTTTTGTAGCACAAATGAATATCTAACGTTTCAATGCTCCGATCTTAACTATCCCTCAAATGAAGAAGTGACATTCGACGAAAACGACGTTAGTGTCGAAGAAGAAATCATTTTGAAAATGTCTAATTTAATAACACTACCAAAAAACACGTTTTTAGCATTTCCAAATGCAAAACAATTTAGTGTAGTCGGTAGTGTTACACTTTTGGAAGCAGAAAATTTTAAAAATGCAGACAGTTTGAAGAGAGCCTTCTTTACTGGTAATCAGATTAGGACAATCCCAGGAAAAGTCTTCGAATTCGCAACAAATCTGGAAGAATTATCCTTTGAAGACTGTGGTATCCGGTTTTTATTAGAAGACAGCTTCTGGGGATTGTCTCATCTAACTAAACTCAATTTGCTGAGGAATAAAATTTCTGTATTACCAGCTGGAATATTCGACCCATTAGTCAACCTGGAATCAATAATTTTATCTGTGAATCAAATTGAGGACATCAGCACAGATCTTTTCAAGGAAAATGCAAAATTGGAGAAAATTTATCTCCAGGATAATAAAATCAAAAGTTTCAACAAGGAAACGGTGAGTCATTTGAATTTGGTTCACTTGGATTTTAGTAGGAATCGATTGGAAGAACTAGAAATCGATTCAGTTAAAGAACTGGAAGTCTCATTTTGTGAATTAAGAAAACTTCACATTACTGGAAATATCAAAACGCTAACAGTTTCTGATAATCAAATTGAAGAGCTGATAATTGACAATATTGAAGAGATAACTACAATAAATTTGAAAAATAATCAGATATCCGATTGGAATATATTCAAAAATGCTGAAAAACTGGAAAGTTTGACGCTATCTAGAAATCCAATCACTTATTTGAATCAAACCGTTTTGAATAATTTGAAATCTCTAAGATATTTGGATATTTCTAACATTCAGTTGGCAGATCGACATATTGATATTGAAGTTTTCCGAAATATGGAAAGTCTGATGACATTAGATATCAGTGCAAATGGATTAGATGAAGGTTTGTGTGAGGATCTCAATTGGATTAAAAATGTTTTTTATTTGAGTTGCAGATCTTTTTAATAATATCAAAAGTTTGAAAATTATAAGAATTATTTTGAAATAAATGTATAATATAGTAATATTAATTTATTTGATAATAAACAATTACGGAATTCAGATGGTTAGGAGGTTTTGATTTTAAATCTTTACTTGCATGTGAAGTTTTTTATGCAGGCACTCTCGCAATTTTCTCGAAGATCGTGAGTCGTATTGAAAAAATTTGAAAGGTAAAATGTATTTAGAAAAAGGTTTTACATAACTCACCCATACATCAAAATCTAATCAACCACTCCTTAATTCTTGAAAAAGTGACGGCAGTATTAAATGGGATATAAAAAATCCTGAAGCAGAATGTCCCAGGGGGAAGAAAGGAAAGGAACATTAGCGTGACGAATTTTATAAGTGGTCCCTTATTAATGTTTTCAAAAATTCTGACTAGCGATTTCGCGCAAAAATTTTCAAAATCAAGCATTAAATAAAATATCAGTTGTGATCAACATAAAACTTTCCTCTGCAATTTTTAGTTTTGGGAAAAATATGTAAAATATAATATTTTTTTTAAATATCTCAAGATCCGTTAAAGATACGGAAAAACCGTTAAAGATACGTAAAAATCGTTAAAGAAAAAAATGCAGGAAATTTTGTTTTAATTCGGTTATATGCATTTTTTCTCAAAAGCGCATAGTTTTCGAGAAATGTTCAAAAAACTATTTTTTTAATATATTGAGAACCGTTAGAGATACGTAAAAATTGTGAAAGCAAAAAAACTAGAAAATTTTATTTCCTTCAAGTTTTGTGGCGTTTATTTTTCCCAAAAGCGCAAAGTTTTCGAAAAATTCTCAAAAACTGCATTTTTTTCAAAAAAAAAAAAAAAAAAAAAAAAACAAATTGTATGGCAGATACCTCTTTTAGGTAACGTTACTTTCTCCCATAGAAAACTGCGATTTTCATAAAACTCATTTACAAAAAATTTCAAGTCGCTAGCTCAACGCGTTCTCAAGTTATTTAAAATACGTAAAACGGACAGACCGACAGACAGATGTACAGGAAAACCTCCTACAACGCGGTACCCTTACAACGCGATTTCGCTACAACGCGGTTGAAAAATGCGGCAATTTTCCTACAACGCGATTTAGGGAATGTGAAAATTTTCGTACAATGCCACAATTCTATTGTGTACATGCATATATTCACAAATACGTATTTGTATTTCTTTTTCGCATAGACTATATTCATTGATCCCTTTTAACCCTTTCTTCAACCGGGTGGATTCCCAAGTAACCAAATAGGGCGTAAAGTGGTCGTGGCAACTTTAACATCGAATCTTTATGGTCGCGACGACCACTTTACGTCCTATTTGGTTACTTGGGTTTGCACCAGTCTATCAGGCCAGAGGAGATCGAACTCTACGGGGCAAAAATGCGCCAATCAACTCTAAATGCTTTCTGGAAAGCTTTATTACCGGGAATGGATAGTCAGGAAAATGTTGTTGAGTCAATTCAGCGTGAATATAGTAACATAAAGCCTTGCACACACAGTAGGCCATTTATTCACTAAAAAAAACTGTTGAAGATATTCTGGAATTAGTTACGGAAGATGAAATAAACGAAGTAGATTTGGTGACAATAATAACTGAAACATTGCCGACTGAAGACAATTCTGAAGACCTTCCATTGAAGAAACCAAAATATTTGGACATGGCGAAACAGATGGAATCTTACTTTTTATAGAACGATCCTCTGCCGGAGAGAGCGGGAATATTTAAGAGAAATCTTCAAAATTGCTTATCTGCCTATGAAGAAGTTTATAAAGATTTGCAAAGCAACAGCAAACAATCTCTAATGACAGATTTTGTCAAACCTAAAACTACAGGAAGTGCAGTCGAACTTGTCGATGAATCGAGCTCTGATTTTGAAAAAAGGCCAGTCAAACTTTCTCGACCAACTATAATAAGTAACGATGGAGAATAAATTTGTCAGTATAACATTATGTTTCTTTTTGATTTTTAATATTACTTATTAAACTTGAAATCATGATCTTTTTAGTATTTATATGATGTTGAATTGTATTTAAGTTTCTCATGAAATGTTTTTATGTGCATATAATAAAAAAATCATCAAAATGTTACACCATAAAATGCAGTTTTTCTCTTTTGAGAACCGAACCCCCATTTTTATATGGAGTTAGTGTCTCCTACAACGCGACTTCCTACAACGCGGCATTTTCCAGGAATCTAACTATCGCGTTGTAGGAGGTTTACCTAAAACGGATTTTGTACTAATCAGAAATTTTCTATCTGCCCCCTTTCTTGAGTCTGTCTCCATCATGAATACAATACTTTCCCTCTATAGTAGAGAAAAGTAAAATCTCTATTCGAATAGCCACCAAAAGAATGTAAACTTCTTATAATTTGTATGAAAATATATTCTAATCCAGGCATACCGAACAGAGAAATGCCTTCATTAGAATAAACACAAGTCAAAAGTGATTAAGGACACGAAATTATTAGAAAAGAAATAAACTAAAGGACATTTTATCTTATAAATAAAAGCAAAACATAAACTACAAGTAACGTAAACTTCATAATATGTATATGGAGAAAAAAACCTTTATATTCGTACTACTTTACATGCATTTTGTATACCACACCTTAGAACTCATAAAACTCAAAAGCAAACTATTCTTTTGTTTCATTTCATTTTATATTTCTTTTATATTTTAAGAACTCCACACGAAAACGCTATACTAGCATAATTAGCAAACGAGCAAAAACTTAGTTACACAAAACTTTTGAAAAATGCGACTGTCGAGCAAAAAGTTTTTCAGACAAACGAAGAAACCACGAGAAATTGAATGCAACATAAACTGGTTGATTCTATAACCATCCCTTCATTTACCAACCACCACTCAAAAATTAAAGAAAAACATATTGAGATGCTATGCGAAAAATTCAAAATCGAGCTGCACGCACAGAAAGTTCGCGCCATCAAACAAAAACAAAATCGCTGTCGGTAGACCCTAAAAAAATCAACCGCTAAATAAAGCAATGGTGAAATGTCGAAAAAGGGGAGGATCGGCGCCTGTGTAAAAACATTAACAGCCACAAATGCTGGAATATAAAAGTCCAACATAAAAAGTTATGCTGTGGGGAACCTCGTTCTAAACGAATGTCTTAAAGGCACATCGAAAGTTCTTTAGCGTCGAATAACTGTCCAAGGGCTTCTTTTTTTGAGTCGTTGAAAAAAAACTTTAAAGTAACAGAATAATGACGTCATAGAAAAATACTCCTACAACTTTTTGGTTGAATATGAATTTTAAGTTGCCTGTTGATATCCTGAAAATGTTCGTCTCGAAACCAATAGCTACCCAAGTAGCGCCGTAGGGTAATATCGCCCTGTTGAAAGACTCCACGCCTTATTCTTAGTCGAGAAGTCCAATTTACGCCCTATTAAAATCCCTTAAAGACGTATTTTCTTATAGGACATATCTGCTGGGCGAGAGGAGGACCGAACGACTTAAATTTAGGCCTTCGTCGAAGTATCGCCCAATAGGGCTTAAGGAGGACATCTCGTTTTTATTGCCATGACCAATATGGGCTTTAATAGACCTTACGTCTTCTTTTGACCCTATTCGGTCTATTAAGACGCCACTTCTAAAGCACGAAAAAACTATAATGTCCTATAGGGCGACATTTCCATCGAAATATCCCTATTGGGCGTATTAGAGCAAAACAGAAAACCAAGTGCGAGAAGTTTGTCCTCTGATTAGAGAGGAAGCCTGGATATGGGGCTTATTAAGAGAGTAATTTTGTGCTTTGTCTCACTTTGTCTCAAGTTCTTTTGTCTCACTAAAACAGGTGACATTTTTTATTATCTCTGAAAAAATATTTCGGCGCCCTAACAGACTTGAATTCCACTAGACGCCCTTTTAGGCGTATTTGAAGGTATTCACGCCGTCCCATTAGAACTTAACGTCTAATAGGGCGCGAAAATGAGCTGACGCGTCTTTGAGGGCGCACATGCCATATTCCACATTGATGTTGATTCAAATAATTTCCCTTCGAAAATTAAACTTCTTATTTTAAGCTAATCACTGGAGGAAATCGCATAAAAAATAGATGGGAGACAATTTTGAAGCAGCACAATTTTATTGGCATCAAAATTTTATTGAATTAGTGGAAAAAAAATTTTGACGAAAAATTAAATTAAAGAAATTTTTTGTTGAAAACAAAATATTTAGATGGCCTATTTCAATTTAAAGCGTTTTAGATAGAACTTTGTCAAAAAAAAATTAGTTGCAACTAAAATGGCAGCATATAACATGATGAAAAATCCATTACAAATGTCCATTTACAAAAATTCTAAAATAATTTTCGCCATTAAATTCGTTCCATATTCATTTCAGCCGTACGCATACATCTTCTCATTCTTTCAGATTGCTTTATCGTTCTGAGATGTTTGTTTCAGTGCCAGAGCAAGATATTGAGAGCGGGCTGTCGCAGAAAGCTATAAAGCTTTTGCGTCGCCCTATTGGGCTTCAAATCGTTCCCCAATGTCGAATATTCGTCCACTTAAGTGGACGAATGGTGGGCGCCTCGTCCAACATTTCGCCCAATAGGTACGAATTTGTAGACGAAGCGCCCACGATTCGCCCTATTGTGCTGCTTGGGTATGTTCTAAGTCGGTTTATAAAAACCAGTTTTTCAATTTTTATGCCGCCAACAAGTAAAGTCAGTCAAGACTCCAGTCTTAAAGGCTGTATTAGCGAGATGCACGAGATTAAAAACGTTATGCAAAATCATTTATTCAAAAAAAAAAACATTGAAGAAACTGCATATTATCTGAACCCGCAAAACATAAAAACCAGAAAGAAAGAAAAAACAAATCCCATGAAGGTCGAATTTGCATTGTTTTCTCATTAAATTAAAAAACAAATCAAAATTAATATTTTATTAATCGACAAGAGAGGATAGCCTAAGAGAAGTTACAAAACTGCATAAAAGTAAACTAGAAGTGAACCTTTATGAAACTGAAATACAAAAACATATTGCATTGTAAATGTACCCACTGGAAATGAACAAATTTATATTATTCCTTCCTTTCAGCTCTTGAAAATCAGACACCAAACACAATTCCAAATCTCGTACCGAAAAAAAAATACAACGCCGTAATTTTTCTAAGGTGAATCCAATCTGACAAGGATCACCTTTCGGCTGATTCAGGTGGAATAAACTAAACATCTGAAATGGATTTCAACGTGGATTTGTAAATCCCATACGAGTAGTTCACGCAGTGCTCAAATTTGATATGTTCAGATATCCGTATTCGGTGTGTTCATTTCTCAGGTGTTTTACAGGTAAAGGGCGGCAAACGTGAAATAAGAATGAGATGCAATGAAATCCCAAAAAGGGGTTGGAACCCAGCCGAAATTCTTGTAAAACTCTGAGGCGATTCTTTTAATTCTACTTCCAATTCTTCTTATTTTTTTAGAATGTTGAGTTTAATTCCTCGAGTTGGTGAAAAAATCACCATAGATAGACTTGCGAAGTTAAACCCAGGGACGGACAGAGGAGAAATACACGAATTTGAGAATAAATTCATTATAATGTTTCTTTAAATTCTTTTAGATTTCTTGTATTCAAAGGGAAAGTAAATACAAGAATCACTCAGAAAAATATGAAACCTGATCCAAGTCAAGTTTTTGACAAATCTACTCAGACGGAGTTATCCATTACATTACATTACATCCTCGATATACCTATCTCAGATCAACCCAAGCGGCTCCATATGCCCTACTTTACTTACTGCAAGTTTAATTTTCAAATTTTTCCCGCCACAGGTTGACATATATTTACTTTTCCTAACGCAGGTGAACCTGAGTCTAGAATAGGCTAAATTTTCTTGTAGGAAGCCAATTAAGCCGTACGCAAGTCGACGACTTTTACTACATAATTCTAAGTGTATAAAAAAATAAAGATTAATTTTTATATTGTTTAAGTAAAGGGATTTCGCGATTTTTAATAAATTTAAGAACTGTTCATAAAAGCGTCATACGTTCATGGAGAGGGTGGTCGAAATAGGCGTTAGGATACTTAAAACGGATAGACCGACAGACAGACTAAAAGACAGATGCACGAATATTCTCATAATTTTGCCTGAAACGGATCTCGTACTAATCAGAATTTTTCTTTATGTCTCCGTTCTCAAGTCGGTTTCCGTGAGGAATACAATACTTTCCCTCTATAGAAGAGGAAAGTAAAAACCTCAAAAATCAAAACCCAGTTTAAATTGTCTTTATATCTCTGAAAATTCGGGGATAGAAGCAGTGGTGCCAAGTGTTTTCAAAGATATAAAGACAATTTAAACTGGGTTTTGATTTTTGAGGTTTTTACATTCCGATTTATGATTTATCGTCATTTTATTACCTCTTTACCGATTAACGACTTTGTATGCTTATTTCAATGAAAATTTCTAAGAAAATGTAAATTTTAGTAAGAAAACAGTCCCCTAATGATGCAATAACATCCTCGAAACGGTTACAGATTTTTTTTTATCGTAATCGATTGAATCGACAAGTTTGTTTTTGCTAAATTCAGTTGTTTTTTCAGAACCAAAAAAATTAAAATGTTTCATGCGAGATCTCTAGTAATTCTATACACACTGGTAACCCTACAAGAATTAAAAAATGTGTAGATATTTAATAGCATTTAGCACCACATTAAGATAATAACCCAAATACGAACATCGAACCATCAAATTAATACCAAAAAAAAAGTTCCCCGCTTAAGTCTTTCGTTTTTTTTTAACTCTTCATTGCACATCTGAATCCATGCAAGTCCAACAAATCACGTACAATTTTCAAGTTGAGAAAAATTCCGAATGCTTGCACACAATTGTCTTTAAAACTAAAAGTTAGACATTGGTATCCCGTCAGATAGTCCCAAGGGCGAAACCTTCCTCCATAAACGGCATCGAAGAGCAAATGTCAACACTTGTCACTCAGCGTTTTGCCACTGCCAGGAAAAAAAACCCCATCACAGAATAAAACACACAATCTGTAGAAAAAAAAGATAAAATTCACAACATAAAATGTAAAAAAGTCAACGAGGAAAAAAGAATTGTCAGCAACATAAAAGCCTTCAACATAAAACCAGCACGAGGCTACGCGAAAAATCTTTCCTCCATTGTCTTTGACGATATTAAAAATTCCCATCCCAGGTGTTACCTAAATTGGTTACACGGTTCGGCAACAAGTTTTTTTTACATCGTATTCTGCATCCATCCAAGTCTATCACATCACATCACACCACCATAGAGGTTTTAAGTTGTTCATATCGTGCGATAGCCCTCTATAATATGATGATGATTGCATTTAGGTACGAAGGACTGTACAAATGTAAAACAGGAGTACTTGTCAAACTGTAAAACCTGTTGTCTTTAATATTATTCACACGATTGGGATGAAAAAGAGAAAAAAAATACCTGTAAAGTCATATATCTCCATCATTCGATCAAATGGTATGACATGTGACATGTGTTTAAATCAAAACACTAGAACACTTTACCGGTTCTACAGTGTCATCACTTTGGAGGTGTTATTCAAGCATAATTCATTTGTTCGCATCACTAAACAATTCCGATTTCATAATAATTCCCTCGTGGCTCACAGTGTATTTTCGTCATTACTGGTTGTCTCGTCGTCGTCATCATCATCATCATCTCGATTATTATTATTATCATCATCACTGGCGTCATCATCATTATCATCAATCTAATCATGATTGCCATCACCGCCATCACTGTCGCCGGGCCGCCAACCAAAAGATGCATCTTTTACAATCCGCTGCAAGATAATCGCTGAATTTCTCATATGTCAATAAAATACGTCTCAATGGCAGAAGAATTAAATCAATCCAGAGCGGTCCTGTGAGGATCATCATCTTTAACCAGATCCATGATCACTGGTCAAGTTTATAATCATCCGGCATCATGACGAAATCCACTTTGAGCCACACAACAAACATGTTTCTCTATATATTTTAACGCTGTAGGCCTCATAATGTCGACCAAGTTAATGCAACTGCAAGAATTATGAGGTGTATCCGTTAAATTGAGATATTATTTATGACTTTTGTCAGTGATGCATCATTGCGATGTCACTGGCTTTTGTTAAACATAAACATGAATATGTTGTAATAAAACTGCATAATTCCGATCGAACATAACCTGCAAAACATGCTGCTGCCATCGTTAATAAATGCAGAGGAATCCCATTCAATTCAAGGGAAAAATCTATTTGCAGACAGGCACATAATGGCGAAGGCACTTCGTATGTGTGTCACAATTACTCGTTTCGCTAATATTAAAATCATCATTATGAGTGCAGCATTTAAATGCGAAGAGCGAATGGAAACATCTGATGCTGTATGCTGTAATATTTTCATTGCATCATAAAAGTGTTGACGTTGAAAAGACATCCATTCACTTGTTAGTGCAAAATTTCCAGGCACTAAAATTTAGCGGGAAAATTCAACGTGCGAAAAATAGTATTACGGAAACCGTAATGAAAATTGAGTAGATTTGCACTAAATGAGTTTTATACAATTTTACGAGCAGATTTTGAATTTTTACACCAAAACCTACACTGACTGTAGGCTGATGGATAAAAGCAAAAATTGGATATGGATAAAATCATTGGCAAATTAACAAAAGTTTTATCCTATATCAGCCTACAAAATAATTTTGTTAAATTAACAAAGGGAAATTTATCCCTCGGTGAATGAAAAAATGGTCCTATGGATAAAATCATTGTAAGAAATTACAAAAAGAAATTGTTAATTGGAACAAATATCTTTGGAGAGAAATCTTTGTTCAACAAAAAAAAATTGTTGTTTTAACAAAAATAAACTTACAAATGATGTTTTGTTAAATCAATAAAACAATTGTGAAATCAATAATACCAAATTTATCGAAATGACAAAAAATTGTTATATTTACAAAATTTTTCAAACAATTCCTTTATCAATTCAAACAATTACTTTATCAGTTCAAACAATTCTTTTATCAATTCAATAAAAAGATTTTATTGAGATTCAATAAAACAAATTTTGTCAATAGGAACGAGATTTTTTTTTTCTTTTAAATCATCTACATTAGTACCTACCATTTATTTTAAATTGATATCTTTCTCTTTTATCGAGATATTTCACATTTTTTTAAATAAAAATTCATGCTATTTTATAAACTAATATTTTATTCGACGGGTTATAGTGTAAATTGTGCACAAACCTAGACTTTGTCTAAGAAAGCCATGTGCTGTTCACATCAGATATTCTACTTTCTTATACAGCCAACACTGAGAGTAATATTATTCAGCCAAAATGAATTTCATATTATTTTGATATTAAATCCAGTAAATTTCGAAAAATTTTTACATCAAAAATGTTGATAAAACACAAAATGAGTCCCAGTTTTCTAAAATTTGTTATTAATAAAATTAACTGTTTTCAAGAAAATCGCGGAAATCTTTTATGGTTGAGCGGAGAGGAGTGGTTCAGTTTTCGCCAAGTTCGGGGGCTGGTAAAAGCTTGTTCTGTACCAAATTCAACTACCTACCACAACAATTTGTCGAGTTTTCAATTTTTTTTATCGTTAAAATTTTTTTTTTACATAAATATCAATTTTTTTATACCCGTATGGTGAAACCAAAGGGTATATTAAATTTGCCTTACGGTTTGCAACGCCAAAATGCTGTCATCACACACAAAAATGAATTACACCAGTGTGTTTAGAATGATAACAAAAAAAAATTGAATTTTGCATGTCCGTCCGTCCGTCTGTGGGGCGGATTTCGGGCTCACGGATTGAGCTAGAGACTTGAAATTTTACGCAGATTCGTTTTTCGTTAAGTTCGTTAATGGACATGCAAAAGTTCGTTAATGGACAAAAATGGACCATTAGAACGAAAAAGTTTTTTGCGAATATCTCAAAAACGGTACATGTTGAGTGTGCAAGAACAAAAGTTATTTAGGATATGATTCTACATAAAACTTCCATACATCCAAATCCGATTGGAATACGTTTTAAAAAATCTTATTGAAAAGTTTGACTTCAAAGTGGAATTTTGATATAACTGTTCGCCGTTCAGACAAACGGACAAACGGACGGACGGACGGACAGACGGACAGACGGACGGACGGACGTACATGGAAAATCAATTTTTTTTATCATTCTAAATACACTGGTGTAATTCATTTTTGTGTGTGATGACGGGATCTTGGCTTTACAAACGGTAAGGCAAATTTAATATACCATTTGGTATCACCATACGGGTATAAAAAGCTATGTGGAGAAGGTAAAGAGTGGTTTGATTTTGCCCTTCCAACGGCTTAGGCTTCTTTTATTAAGAATCGTATTTGTAGAAAATTTCAAGTCTCTAATTCAATTAGTTCGAAAATTATCGTATTAATGGACAGACAGACAGACAGACAGACAGACAGACAGACACTGGTGTAATTCATTCTTTGGTCCAATAAAATAAATACAACAATAAATCTAATATACGCTATATGATTCGCTTACACAAAGAGAAAAAATAATAAATCTATAATGGAGAATCGTGCCTTTTACTAAAATAGTTAATTTCAATTTCAAAATAGTCATATTTTAATAATTACTTCAATTACTTAGTAGTAAAATTTACTATTTTGTGAGTAAATTGACTATTTTTGTAACTTAAATTAACTATTTTGTAATTAAAATTTACTACTTTATTAATAGTCACTATTTTCCATTATAAAATAGTTAGATTCACTATTTTTTCTGCGTATATCGAGTAGTAAATTTTTTTTTATATTTTTACAGTCCTTTTTACTTTTTCCCCCTGTTTCCCCCAAAATGACACCTGGGAGACCTGGAAAATTTCGCACAATTTCATTAGAATAATACTAATAGAAAACTTTGTCATTAACTTTTCCCAAAAAAATATTTTTTTTTACAGAAATTTACACAATAATTTCAATCATTTTGGCTTGATTAAAAAAAAATCAACAACTTTGACGTGAGCCAAAAACATAATCTTGCCTATTTGAATCAATTAAGAATTTCATAACAAGTCATTCCTTCAACGATTTTGAAATAAATTACAAACTATTAACATAAATAAAGTCTTTAGATACTCTCTTAATGAAAATATCTATATGTAACTAGGTGGGCGTTTTTAACAATCCAAAAGAAGTGAATAACATAAATAAAATAACGATAATCAAATTAAAATATTTCGCAAGTCAATGATCATACAAATGTTGTGATTAAAAAAAAAACTTTTCCAAAAACCAAACCATATTAAGTTACATAACAAAGCTCCGATTTTTTTTCATTGAAATTTCTAGATGTCTGCATTCACCCAAAACGTCGATAGAGAAGAAATTTAGTGAAGAAAAACATCACCTTTAAAACAAAAGATCAAGGAAATAATTCAAAGAAAAGAAATACTAGATATGGGCCAATAAGTTTCAAATCAGTGTGACATAGTTTTCTTTTCATTCTGAAAAAAATCCAAACAAAGAAAAAAATCGGATATGCAAATGGCAAATTTCAAACTATTACCATTTTTAAAGTGTGAATTAGTCATTTATTTAAGTTTATTTAACTTGACTAAAATAGTTCCAATCTAGGATATTGGTCCATCATCAGCAATTCCGTACGAAATGTTAAAATTTTTCGCTGATATTTGAGAAATATTTCTATTCACATTTAACGGAAACATAAACTTTAAGTTAATGTTTATCAATCAGCGTTTTGTTGAAATTCGATTGGAATTAATTTCTAACAGATCTCGAAAAGTTCATCGACATAACAGCGACAATAAAATTTAAACAGAAAACAAAAGATTGAAATTTATTAGATATCTTTTAGACAGATTCGATAGACATTTAGATCGACATCAGTTGGGTGTTTTTTGTATTACAAGATAATGAGGGAGGTCAAATAGTGTCTTAGGAAAAATGGGAAACTGTTGATTTAGTACTTGATCAGCCTACGTGGATTTTTGAAAATGTGCTTACAACATATACAAAAAACATCAGTTGGAAATCAAATCATCAATTGGAAGCTATTTTTTGTTGTCTTCCAAGTTTAACTAATATGATTGGAAATGAGAGAAAGCATTTTAGCTAAAAGCCACTTGCTTAATCGAATCTCCTAAAGCGATAATTCTTACGTTTATAAAAGTTATAAAACATAAAAAATTACGATAATAAAAATCCTCCCTGGAGAAAGTGGCGGCTACTTAAAGAAATTACGGCCGCAACAATTGCCCGAAAACCATCAACAAGTCTATCAGCACGTTAGCAACTGCCCCGCAGTTTTAAAAGTTCATTTTTAAATTGTGTTTACCAACCAAACTAACTTAGAAGAAAACTATATATACACTTTTATAAGATTTCCGTACCGTTACTAAATCAACCAAGAAAAATTAATAGCTTACGATTTGACCTTGTAATTTGCACAACTAACCCGATAATGAGTTGAGTCCATCTTGAAAAATTATAAACTAGGAAATCATAGCAAACACTATACTTGTCTACAATGTATCTTTTAGATATCTTCTCAAAATGAAACTTTGAAGCACTATTTCAAATTCGTTCGCGCCCCATTCATCTTATGAATGACCATTTAACGCCAAAGTAAAAGTCATGCTTCCATTCATAAATAAATCTCTGGCCTCCTTCTTGTGGATCAATTAAGACCCGATGTTTAGTTCTACATTTATATTTGAAAATCATTTCTGGGCCTCGGATGGTATAAAAATATGAAAAAAAACACCAGATAGTGGTGAAAAAATTATGATCAAAAAAATAATACGCTTTTATTTCATTGGACAAAGGAGACATACATGAAAGTCGATAGAAGTAACCACAATTTTTCGGCTGATGGATATCACCACAACAGAAGGCCATCATCATCGTTCGTCGTCTTGACCACTTCAAGAAAAATTACTTTGACCTCTCTTCCGTTCAATCGTCATCACCGTCTTCGATCTCCACTCCACTGAGGGATCTTAACATGTCTTTTCTCTCTACATTCGGCCATTCAATAAATTTAATTTTATTGTGGTGGCGCTGACTTTTGAAATCAAAAAGAAATCAAAATTCTATTAAACCATGACATAATTTGTCAGCACAGATACATCCTAAGACGTTATCTGACTCTAAATATAAAAAAAGAAATACGAAAGAAATCTAAAAAGATTTTCTCAGAAGCATATCCCAGCTTTTAAATCGCTAAATCAACTTTGAATTTTTTTTCTTTACACACCAAATGTGTTGAAAAAAGTGTGAATTGTGTCATACCTGGGATCCTATCAGAGGAAAGGTATGACCATTGTTTCGATATCCGATGACATGAAATTGACGGCTCCAACGTTAAATTGAGATAAGGTAGCTGCCAAATCTTTTGTATTTTTTATACTAAAGAAATCATCCATCAGAGAGTAAGACTTTTTAGATTTTCATTCAATCGCAAATCAATTTTATTTACCACAAAAATCTTGACCATTCAAACAGGAAACAGGGTAAATTTTCAAGAAATACTAAACTAAATTGATGTTAACCCCTTCATTCTCGAATTTTTCTCTGCAGATGGGAAAAATTTTTTTTTTGTTGGTTGTTATTCGTTAGTTCTAGAGAGGAACTATGCAAAATATGAAATTTTCACTCGTGTATGAAAAACTCTTATAAAAAGTTTCCTACAACATCGGGGAATGAAAGAGTTAAAGTACTGGAATTTAGACAAATAAAAACCTCTCCAAATTTTCATCAGAAATTTTCAAAACTTACGATTTTTGATATCAAAATGAAATGCACCGAAAAAAACCTCACTATAAAAAACGCACCCCAAAACGCACCGAAATTTTTACATCAAAAATGTTGTTAAAACACAAAATGAGTAGGGGAACCCGGGGCTAGTATTAACAAAAATTGGAAATTGGGTCATATTTTGTTAACAAGTAACATTTTTGATATTGTTTTTATATCTAGTCATACTGTAGGTCTTCAGGTATCGTAAGAAATAAAAAAAGTTTCAACCAGGTAGTCACTATATGAAAAAAATAATTTTTATGAAAAAATGTCATCTGTTAAAACTAACCCCGGTCACGGGGCTAGTTTTAACAACGATGGGGTAAGTATTAACATAAGTTTTAACATGGAAATAATTAAAAGAAAAGATTTTTTTTCACAAAAATTATAAACAAAATATATAAATAAACAAAATATATATCCTTTTAAATTCAAATATATTAATTATCACAAAAACTAATAAAATGAACCAAATAAATATCCTTTTTCAAGGAACATAAATTGACAAAAAAATTAAGTCGTTTTAAAAATCAAAAACAATTATTATTATCTAAAAAAAGGTTTCAGCGAAGCTTTTTTGTACATAATTTGTATCTATAAAAACATAGTATGAGAATTCTTACTCTATGTCTATGACATTATATTGTTAATTCTTGCCCCATGTGTTTGTTAATTTTAGCCCCGACACTACTTTTTTTGAATTATTAGTCATACCAAAAATATAGTTAAGGATTGTAATAAAACCAAAGAACATTATTAATTATAGCTTCATTAACTTACATTATCGACAAAGTTATATTCAATAATATAGAAAACTAAGACAGCAATCAAAATATTGCAAACCATAAAAAGTTCGTTTACCAGCTAAAATTCGGTCTCTGTGCTTAACCCTCACTGGCAATGAACAGTTTATAACTGATGAGTCATGATATGGTCGACCGTATCGAGTGAGGGACAAAAACCAAATTTCGAGATTGTGGCTGGTATATTTCGGCGGGAATAGGCTTGTTAATACTTACCCCTGTTAATTCTAGCCCCGGGTTCCCCTACTAGTTTTCTAAAATTTGTTATTAATAAAATTAACCGTTTCCAAGAAAAGTGCGGAAATCTTCTATGGTGGAGGGGAAAGAAAACCTTAATCCTTCTACCTGTCTCACATACCACCTACAACCCCCTCTGAAGCAAGCAAACTGGTTCCGAAAATCCGTTTTCCATCACCCGATACCTCTTCTCATTGACGGTTAATGCTTGGCCTACACTACTCATGAATGTAACGTCTCAATTCCAAAATCTAAGCCAAATATTAAATTGATGGACACTACTGAACCGCTTGTACATTATTTTTAGGTAATTACCGAGAAAAATGCTCGTTTTTTCTTAATTTTGAGGGAAAATGAAAAAGTTGTACATAGTGGGCGTGGATATGAAAATCTTAAAAATCAAGTCACACTTTTAGGGAAAGGAAGCTTCGCCAGTAGTGTGACGATGGCGAATACTAAATTCTACACAAAAAAAATCGCAAAAATATAAGACGCTCTCCCTTGTCAAAAAATAAGCGTGACGTAAGTATTTCATAGACAACCGATAATTTTTTTTATATCTCCAGCCAGGGCTTAGGGGAAGATCCTTTAATGCCGAAGTACAGCTCAGGATTGTCAAGACAACCGATGATGTAAAATCAAATTTAACTAATTATCAATGCTTAACCCATTCGGTATTTTGATGCCATATGGCAACGCAGTTAAAAATTTGAATTGACTTATTATTTATTTATTCTCAACACTCTATTCTCATTCAGTGCACCTTTAAGTGCATTTGTGACCCAATTTTGATTTTTTGAATAAAAAGCTGGACTGTAAAAAAAATAAAATTTTTTTTTTTTTTTTTAAATGAATACTAATAGCTTAAACATCATTAATTTGTATAGAGAGAATTTTTAACCCCCATAGAAAAAAACATGTACCGAACGGGTTAAGCTCTGTGTACACTCAGAAAAATGTCAGGTCAACTGTTTGTCAGGTTAACTCTGACATCTAGCTGCCTGACAGAGGTTTCCATTACATGACATTACATCCTCGAAATGTCTATCTAAGGTCAACTCGTGCAGCTCCCAATGCCCTACTTCACCTGTTGGTGGCTTAATTTCAGAATTTCTCCGGCCACAGGTCAACACAAGTTTTACTTTCCCTCATACAGGCGAACGCGGGCCTTGCATAGGCTAAATTTTCCTGCCCGAGGCCAATTACGCCGTATGTAGGTTGTCGAGTTAGCCTCCATTTTTCTGAGTGTACAACATAAATTCCATTGGCGTTTTTCGAGTTTAAAAAAAATCGAAAAAAGTCAATGGAATAAAACAACTTTATTTTTTATTTGAACTAAAAAAAATTCTCAAATTTTAGGTCTTTGACTGAGGCTTTTCGAGAAATATTCTGTTTACGGACAAGACGATGGAAAATCGTACTTTTATGTCATATTTTTTATGTGACAGGAAACCTTCGATTTACAACATTTTTGAGCGGTTAAAATTTCGTGGCCGCGTAAAATTTCGCACTTTTTTATCTATTCACATTGTTGGAAGCTGCAAATTCTGTGTGATGGCTCTATTTAGAATATATTAAAAGTTCAAAGTCTTAAAGATAAAAAAAACTTCAGAAAAGCTACAATTGCCAGGAGTCAATCGTCAAAAACTCTATACAGGGGAGACAAAACTTTTATGAACAATTTTATTTGTATGGGGGAGGGGGGAATGAAGGGTCCGATTTTGCCCGTTCAAGAAGTTAGCCTTGCCTTTTACGAGAAACGCAACTATACAAAATTTCACAAATTTCATGTCTCTAGCTCAATTTTTTCGAAAGTTATGGTGTTCACGGACGAACGGACAGACAGACAGACAAACAGACAGACGGACAAACAGACAGACGGACAAACAGACAGACAAAAGGACAGAACTTTCAACGGAATAAGATAAAAAGTTTTTTCACATGCCAGATACCTTTTTGCAACATAAAATAAAATAGTAGAAAAATATCTCCAAACACATTAAACAAATAACTCGAAATTCATAAGCATCAACTCTAGAAATTACTTTCAATACCCAACAGCAGCGATGAAAGAAGTAGCTGAGAAAAATCCCACACGATCTTCAAGTGATCAGTGATCAATAATAATCAGTGATGTGAACTCTGATGAGTGGAAGTTCAAACGCCCGGTGAATTGTATTGAATGAAACGGAAAAATCAAATCGGTCACCTGCTGATTGACTTTATGAATCTAATACTAAGATCACAGCATGATCGTAATTTAAGAATGGATGCGCATCGCCTTTGTCGATCATTTCAGTCACTTCCATACGCTACTCTCACAGTATGTATGTTCAATTTATGAGGTTTATGCTCGTCAGTCAGTTATGTTTTTCTATGATTTTGCTCTCCTTATGCTGGATACTCGTCTTTTTCTTTATCAAACGATGCGGTGTACTGGAGTTTTTGTACAACATTTTCTGAATCGATCAAGAGAAAATTTCGATTTGGTGAAAAACAGTAGCCCTACTGAAGATCATTTGTCATGGTCATTAATATGTTTCATTATTGATGTTCTTATTGACTGCTGCGGCATAAAGTAACGTTCATTTGTTCATTCGTTTTGGATTTTTAATATATACCTTTATAACGTTAACAATCGAATATATGGATTGATGGTAAGAACAGCTACATGAATCCATATCTTTTATCATTACATAGAAATATCTATATGAAATGTCTTTTTTTTTAGAATAAGATCGATTGACAGGCATGAATATGAAATTATCTATGGAACTGATTTGACTTTCATAAGAGGAAAAAGTCAGTGATCCGCAGCGAAAATATTTTGAAAAAATATATTTCTATTAAATTATGTAAGCATTTCAAGAGTAAATGTTATCAAAATGATTTTTTTTTCTCTTTTTATCCATATTTAGAAAATCGATTTATTGAATTTTATGAATATCTTGAATGTTGAATGTTGAATTTTCTTTTTGCATTGAATTATACCATACTATAGTTGGAAAACCAATTTTATTAAAATTGAATTTTATATGGAATTTCTTACAATAATTTGTCATTGCAAAATTATTTCTCCAATGATTACTCTTTAAAGCAGTGCTCCGCAACCTTTATTTGCATACTGCACACCAATTTTTTTTTCTGGAAATGCGGGGCACACCACAAAAAAAAAACATAAAAAAATTTCTGTATAAAATATTTATAATGAAAAAATTTAAAAAAAAATCCTGAAAGAATTATTAAATAGCTATTTGAAATGTTTACCGCGGCACACCTTATATCATTTCCCGGCACACCAGTGTGCCGCGGCACACTGGTTGCGGATCACTGCTTTAAAGGACATTTTTATTTGAATTTTAATAAAATATTATAACAGCTATATACATTTTTACTATCTTATACGAAGTATCTTTTCAACTTGTGGTGAAAATCCGTTAACGGGAAATAACCAAAATGGCGGCTTTTTAAAAATCGCGATTTAATTTTCGCGATTTACTCCGGAATTACACGTTTTTCAGTAGTCATATATATATATATGACAAAAGTTGAAGACAGTAAAACTTCCTATACTTTTGTATTTCTATATGACTAAACCCTTATCGAGATGTCCCATTATTTAAAATGTCCCCGCAATTCTCTCGAAAACTAAAGACTTTCCGTTGATTCAATATATGAGATGAATGTAAGAGAATATTAGTTGCGTTTTTTTAATGTTCTAGAACACGGAACATTAAAAAAACGATCCAGAGTAAGTGGGAAATTTCATTGAGTTCGAATGGCAACTAACTTCACGTTGGTTACATCAGTAGGCCGTTACTGCTATATTTTCTTGATATAATCACGATTCGCTATCTCCCATGATTAAAACTATTTCGCTGTCGAACAGAACCAACGAACCACCAACACAAAATCCTCAATTGAGAATAAAATGTCAGATTTATTATGTTGAAGTTAGCAGCATTTCATTGCCGTATAAAATTTCCCTTTGTTCCAAGCGCTGTTCGAGATGAAAAAGTGGTGCAGGATTTTGTATGGAAAGCTTGTTCTGAACTGCTTCAGAACATTAAAAAAACGCAACTATTATTGCCAAAATTTTTGTTTTCACCTTTATCCGCTATCTTTTACCGTTATTGAGATATTTTCATCAAAACCTAAATAAACTAATTTTTAAGAATTGTTTGCTAACTCAGAAAAAAATATCAGTTGTGATTAACATAAAACTTTCCTTTTAGTTTCAGAAAAAATATGTAAAAAATATTATATTTTTCAAATATCTCGAGAACAGTTAAAGATACGTAAAAACAGTTGACGGAAAAGATGCAGGATAGTTTATTTTCTTGGAATTTGGTTATATGCATTTTCACATAAAAGCGCATAGCCCGAAAATAATCAAAATAATTAAAATCAAAATCCAAATGGCCGAAAAATTCAAATAATTATTTGGATTATCTTTACAGCACCTTCCGTTTCGAATTTTAAAGTTCTATCACCACATTCGAGATCAGCGACACAAAAAAAACCTCTAATGCCAGTTTTCCAAGGAAAAATGGGAAAAAGTGGATTTGCGCTATCCTTGCAAGACTTTCCGTTTGGAATTTTGATAAACCACTAAATATGGGGTGATTCCATACGAAATCGCACAAAAAAATGCAAAAAATTTAAGTGATCCCTCCGACTTCGATGAAATTCGGCAGACACTTTGTGTATGGAAAATAAGAACACTTTTTTGTGTGACCATGCGGTCCATAGTATTGGTTTTATAAAAGCTTGAAAAACGCTAAAATCCCGATTCTCCCCGCTTTCAAAAACTCGTACCTTCCAAACTATTTATTCTACACAAAAACCAATGCAAAATTCTATACTTAGAATTTGTTGGGCTATTCAAAAAATGAAGACAAAAAATTTCAAGAACTTTTGAAGGACGAAAAAAGGATTTCCTTTAAATATCCTTAAATATCTCTAAAACAGCATTTTTTCAGGAGTTCAAGAGAATGAACTTAAAATTTCATTTAAGATTTCCGCCTTATTCTGGAGTTATAAAATACAATGTGATTCATGGAAAGACACACGTTACAGTTTTAATAATTTATGCATGCAGTTTAGCTTTTAACCCATTTCTACCCAGTGATGGATTTTTTTGCAAGTCAAAAACTAATACAAAGTTAAAACATAAAACCTATCGAGATCAGTTTTTGTTCTTTCTATAATAGCTTAATTTGCCTCAATTAATGAAATCGTCTGTGGTAGGTTATTAACAAGCAGGCAACGAGAAAGACCCAACCTCAGATGGCAAGACCGCGTTGACCAGGACGCGAAGAGAATTGGGATGCAAACCTGGAGGACATCGGCGCGCGACCGAGACCTTTGGCGAGAGACATTGCGGCAGGCCAAAACCGCGCCGAGAGAGAGAGAGAAAACGAAATTGCTAAAATCCATACTTTAAAAACACACTAGTGACAAGAAGTGTTTGACACTGCTGTCCAAAAATATTTATAGAAATATGTAACTGGTTTTCTTATCAACATTCATTCAAAATTTGACCAGAATATAACAACGGAAATCAATTTAAGCGTTTAAACCATATTGAATATTACGTTTAATAAAAATTGTATGCAAACCACAACTTCTCTACCCCTTCTATCCCCCCTTTCAAGTGTGTGACAGACATGATAAAATCACCTTTTTGCAGCTGATCCCGGAGCACTTTAATGATCCCAGAGGCTAATTATCTCGTTTAATTCGACGCCCGATGATTCTGTCAATTCCGTAACATGCATACGTGATACATTATGATTTTATTGTTATAAAGTATTGTATATCCGCACCATGCATCTGATTTTGGTTTACATACAACATATGATGAACTGATTATCATTATTGTTGCCACCATTCATTGTCATACCATCAAAAAACCATTTTCCGCCCCGACTACGACGGCAATTATAATTTTTCGGCGACCGATTTTCCTATGAACTGAAGCGTAACTCAACATCATGAAAAAATAACAGAACGAAATAATAAAAAAAAAACGAAAAAAAAAACTTTAAATTCCGTCAACCATCAGTTCAACTTTAAAGCCCAAAAATGTGTATCTCCAATTTTGATGTAGGTATATTAGTGTGACAAAAATATCGCATTTGAACAAAAAAATGTCATCTCATGACATTTTCATCTTGAACTTGTGTGGAACTTTCCAGTTATATCAATTTTTAAAACTTCTCAACGACGACATGACGACCAATTTTTTAATGTTTTTGTACAATTTCTAACAGAAAATGAAGAAAACATTATTATTACTTATGTTTTGACAATTTTTGAATGTCAACAGAAATGTAACACAACTAATTTAAACGTCATTCAAAAAAAAACGGGATGCGAAATTTGTAACCCAAAATTTTTACTTAAAACCTGATGCATTCCGTTGTCACTTCACACGCCGGTCGCGGCCGCCTCATTCCGACAAGAATATTGCGATATATTGCGGCCTTTTTCGGCAACCAACATCATGTCTTTATCTAATTAACGTTAATTAACAAAGTATCTAATTAATTAATTGAGCTGAATGAATGCCATAAACCGCAAACCATTTTCGGTTTCACTTTTAAATAACGCGCGATAACCGGACAGCCATTTAAATGGCGCTTTTCGAAATTCCACACAAACAAATTGGATTTTTGTTTTGTTTTCAAGTATTCCCCATTGATATATAAATGGAAAATTTAATTTTGCTTATTTTAGTTGGCACGAGATGTAATAATTCCGTCAATACCTGTTGCCGGTTGCAATTCATAATAACTGATAAACAGATGTCGGAAATTGTGACTTACATTAATCAAGTGATAGTAAAACGTGTTTCTGTTCTTCTTGTATGTTAAAAATGCATAATTTATGCACTCATTTTGATCAAATTATTTCGTATTTGGTTTGAGTTAATTTTGATTTGGTTTTTGCTGCATTGGTATGTTTCCCTATTAAATGTAAAAATGTTAAGAAAATCGACGGCTTTCCAATTCTGGTTACCATCGTCAAACCACATTCAATGTTACAAAATAAGCATACAAAGTACAGCAAATAATCCAACATTGGTCGTTTGAGGAAAATGTGAAAATCCATAAAAGTAGATAGACTACTCCTCATCAAATTTCATTCCGGCGAGTCAAGTTTAACTGCAAATTTTAATTGGATTGATATGCAGCAAGAATCATATGGGCTGTGTAATATAAGAATCTTATGCTTTAATGCTTTATTATGCTGGTCAGATGAGTTATTTGTTGAACTGCGACGAGTATTTCAGCCCTAATCAGGTTTTGGGTTGCTTTACTGAATTATTCTTAAATAGATCAGCCGAAGAGCAGAGATTCCTTTTTATTGAGTTGCCCTAATCAAAATCTAAAGGAAAATCTGCGTATTGGAGATGTCCGGTAATTTGATATCTACAGCACTGTATCTTAGTACGTCTATAAAAGGCAATTATTTTATATCAAGAGGAGTTTCAGAGACGATCAAAGGGTTAAAGAATCTTAATATTGATGGAAGTAAATTTTGTTTATTATTAATTGCAAATTGTGTCTAAATAGCTTTAATATAAATTTTGTATTTTTATACACAAATGTTGTTCATTCAAGAGCAGTTTAAAAATTAATAATAAGATTTTAAGGGGCCTAACTGCAAAACTTTGGCAAAATCGATTTACTTCTTAGCATATTCTTACGCGGAAAAAAATTCACATACTCACACAGAGGACTCACACTCTAAAGGCCGGAATACAATTGGGCCGACCCAACATTTTCGGTGACAGATTACGGCGACAATGTTGTGTCCCACATACAATTGCGCACACTTTGTTGTTCTAAACGTCAGTTGCTTTTCATTTGATTTTGACAGTCGGATGGTGTGCCACATATAACATTATTTTTTGTTACCCACTGTCATGCATACCCAAGTAACAATTTGAGGCTACATTCCGGTTAAGAAATGTATTTGAAACCATGGTAACAAAACTCAAAAGTTTCACATTTGGTTTCTGTAACCTTTCAGAAACGTTTCAGAAACCCTATTTAGAAGCTGGTTTCAAAATAACCGTTTTTGGCGGGTTTATTCGGAAACCATCTAAAATGTAACCAATTTGTAACCTAAATTGAAGGTTTTTTTTGTAACCACGGTTACAAATTGTTTCTTGGGTAATAGGAATGTGAATGTAAGCAACACAGCATACGAACTATTTTCCTAATACTTTCTTCAATTTCTTCTTGAGTGACGAAATTTAGATTTTACGACATTCCCATAAGACTTCATTTTGAATCAACTATGTAATTTTGTCGGCAAGCTGACCAACAAAAGTTTAATTCAATTCAACTTTTTACGACGACAAAGTTGGTCGGATCGATTGTATACAGAAGCATAGGGAAATGTCGCCGTAAATGTTGTGTCGGACCAATTGTATTTCGGCCCTGACACTTGTGTCGGAGAAATTTTTTAATTACAGGGCATTTTATTACTCGAGTTGTTTGATATCTCGAATATTTCCAAACCCCTCGAACTTCCCAATATCGTATATTCGATAATTCGAATTTTTGTCTGTCCCCTTTAGATTGGACTTTAAATCCAATAAAAGAAGTATTCAATCCTATTCGGATAGGCCTTGGTGATATAATTATAGGAACGAATCCTATTTCAATGTCGCGCATATATCAATTAATCAATGGATACATTACAACGTTTCATGGGATTCATTCCTTTTATTTTAGGATTGATTACCTTACAAAAGAGAATGTTCTCCAATTTTTTATCGTAATATGTCTAACAAATATACAGTAATCCCTCCCATAACTTTGAGAATGATTACATAAAAAAAAAAAACAGAATACGACAAGTTTTTGTTGGAATGTGTCCTAAAAATTTGAGTACAGTCACAATTTTTATAGGAATGATTCCGATATTTGGCCACTATCCGGTTTTTCCCATAAATATTAGGCTGGAGAATGTAATTTTGGTGAAACGGTTCCCATATGTTTTTTCCGTGTAATCTCTCAAAATATGAAGTTGATTGTATGAAAATTGCCGAACTTATGCGACTTTAATGTGATGTGTGCAGCCGGATTTGAAGCATGTACGATATAACTTGAAGGTTCGTTCCTTTTACTCCCAATGTCCTCTCCAGAGGACTTACTAAAATTGTCAAGCTCGAAAAGTTAGAGTTGTGAAAAACATGGTTTTTTAGTGTATTGTGGGAAAAATATATCTCCCGGAGTGAAAGGATTAATCACTATTTTTTCCAAACAACGATTACTGAATAACGATTACTCAATAACGATTACTCAATAACCACTCAACCGATTTCTTTGAAATTTTACGTCGTTTTTACGCATTAGTGGATCTAGTCATAAATGTGAACTTTTTTCATGAATGTGCGAAAAAAACTACAATTGCCAGAAGCCAATCGTCAAACACTCTATATGAGGGGGGACTTAAATTTCATGAAAACTCAGGTTGCGGTGAGCAGGGCATTTACCTCGAATTCAATTTCAATTCCATTTCATTTATTACGACTGCTTATGGATACATGAATTTATATTAATGTAAAGGGTCTTTCAACAAGGACATAACAATTTTGCTAAAAATTCAGTCAAGGTTTACATTTTTATCATGGTGAAGTTCACGAACGAGCAACGTTTCGAAATTATTAAAACTTACTACCGAAATTCTGAGTCGGTGGTCGCAATCGTGTACTCTCGAGAAATGGTCCAGTCGAATGGCCACCTCGCTCATGCGATTTAACGCCGTTGGATTTCTTTTTATGGGGTTATGTTAAGTCGTTGGTATATGCCAACAATCCAACAACGTCAGAGGAGCTCAGAAACAATATTAAACGCGAAATTGCCAACGTTCCGGCCGATATGTGTGGAAAATTGGCTCCAAAGAATCAATCAGTGCAAACGTGCTCGCGGTGGCCATATGAACGACATCGAATTTCATACTTAAATGTAACATGTCCACTACACCTGGAATAAATCACATCTGGAATGAGATTTTGTAGTATTTAGCTCGAATGAGTGCGGTAAGTGGGAGCAGAATTCGTGAAAGGGCAAGCTCTGCGTCAGGTGGAGTCAGGTGGAGTGACTCGCTGCAGAATAGTCCAATATTCCTATTTGGATTTCTCTCCGAGTAGCGTAACGGTTTTGAAAATGTTTAGAAAAAAAATTACTGTAAAAAAGCTACAGTAGTTCAGGTAAAGTAAAATATGTGCCAAATTATGTTGTTGGCCTGATAACAACATTGACTTTGAAAAAAAAAAATTTTAAAGAAAAAAAAAATAAAAACTTGTGTCTTCCCGGAACGTTGAAAATTTTCAAAATTAAATAAATGCTTCATCTTCAAAGACATTTTAAAGTAAAATTATTACATAACAAAACTTCAATTTCCCATAGTACGAAATCAACTTTTCTTGATATGAAATTTCGTTGGACAAAATAAAACGCAACCCACAAGCAATTCCCATTTCCTCGACACATTGAATCCCCTCCTCCTAAATCAACTCGAACCGATCCGATGCCATCAAATTAAATTATAGATGTTAATGGAGAAAACGTCCAATAAATCTATCGCATTGAATTGAAACCAATAAATAACAACTTTGAAACGAGTTAAAAAGAACGACCTCCGAGCAACACATACCGAGCGACTGGCTAGATGGTTAATAAAACTAAACTTATGATAGACTTCTTATGTCACCCGCACACTCAAAAGTCAGTCAGCATAACTAACTCCATATGCTCTCCATTTTACGATCAAAAGGGAAAACTTCATTGAAATAAGGGAGGTTATGGAATAAAATTCAGTTAACTACGGAGGGTTTGCAATAAGAACTAATTTCCCCTACCAACAAAACATACTTCAATAGGGGGATCATCCCTCTTTTTACTAGGATATATTAAATTATATTCTGTTACTGAATTAAATATTTTTCAGTTATGGCAATCACCCAATAATGTGTTTGTGGTTTGCAATTTTTTTGGCACATTTTCAATCAAGAAATTGTCCAATTTTGAAACCGAAAACTCTTATCTTTATTTGAAAATTCAGTAAGAAAAAATGATAATGACGTGCAATCCTTTGATGGTTTGTACTGCGGTCGCCTTTTAACGTTTTCATACACATTGGCGGTTTTTCGCAGGTATGAAAAATTGGAAAATCGCACGAAACCGCGCACTTGAGCTTGAAGCGAGCGACCTGAACCTCGATTTTATGACGTAATGAGAATAAATACACGATAATTTCCCAATACACCCTCTGCTGTCTTTTAAAGTGGGCAGCATATATCAGAGCAACAAATACTAATCGAAAACCCTATAGAATTGTATTTAGTAGTGCTGTAATGTAAGTACTTGAACTTTTAACTCGATTTTCGTTGTGTGTTTGTTTCAAAAAGTCTTGTTTAAAATTTATTGATAGTAGGCGTGGATTTCCTAATTGAATTATGCCAGACCCTGTACTGTTTCCATTTACTTTACACACAATTTCTTATTTTTTAGGTCTTTAGTCGGTTTTGTATTGTTGTTGTTGTTGTTTCTTGTAATTCGATTTAAAAATCGCGATTTGCTGTTGGTGCTGCCGTAACTGTCCAACGGTTTTCCTGTTTCGAAAATGATACAATCATTTAACACATGGTATGGTAAATTAAACAAATGCAAGGAATTTAAATTGACACCTATATATACACAGGTCTACAATTTAGTTTCACTTAATGTTTTTAACGCGTTTTATTTATGGGTTCGCTTAACCCTATCGGGTCGATATCGAACGTATGAAAGTAAAATTTCACTCTGCTGCGGAACGCATAGTACAATGGAAATGTTGGCAGAGGAAAAATGCCTCTTTAATGGGAAATGCTTTTCTTTTTTGCACATCGAAGTATTCTTTCTTTATGGGGGCAAGCTATCGATTGGAGAGTAATAAAGGTTCATGGAAAACCTCTTGTTACGAAAACTCTTGAAAATCTTGTCGTTGAAAGAGTTTTTTGTGAAAGGACATTCTTTCGAAAATACCGTACATGTTACCAAATGTTTTATGGTATTAAATATTTAGGGTAATATTTTCAGTAATTGAAAAAAATTGATGCGATGTTATTGAAGTTTGGGCACCTTTAAGATTTTACCGGCCCCGAAATATCAGGGGACCTAAAAATGTTTTTAAAATTCCGGCCTCCAGAATGGTTTAGAGAAGAATTTTTTTAATAAACCAAGAGCTTGTCGCTGACCCTATCTGCCTCTCATAGGAATATTTAAGAACAATTTTGTGGTCACAAGTTGTAAGGGCCTAACTCGACTTTAGCCGTTTTCAATGTTTTTACAGAATCGTGTTCTCCTTCCAAAATGCTCTTAATTCCACTAACCCGTTAGTTTCTACTTTTGACCGTTATAGGCTACTACACCAAACGGCTAAAGTCAAAGAAATTCCAAGTTGCATTTGGAAGAACGGCTAAAGTCAGACGCCATATATTTTTGTATAGACTTAATCCACTCTTATGGGTGAGAAGCTGCATTGATTTGATCGTTTTTGCACGTGGAATAGTGGCTTAAGTCGAATTAGTTCATTCTTCGGTTTTAATTTTTCCGAAACGAGCGGGCTAAAGTCTGTTTTAGCCTCTTTTTCAAATCGGGGTGTAGGTTTTTAGGGGCTTAACTTGACTTTAGCCATTGATTGTAGCCATTTCTAAGATATAAAAAAGTTTTGAAAGAGTGGTTAAAGTAAAATAATCCTTAATTTCTCTGAAAATATTAAGTTTGAATAAACCAGATTAAACCAATCGTAAAAAGCTTATTTTTCATAACGTTTTGTAGTTATAGGTTTTTGAATTCGGTTTGATACCCCTTTGCCACCGACAGTTAAAGTTTCATAAATATTAAAATGCTTCTCCTGAAAAATGAAGAAATTCGACTTAAGCCCTTATTACTTGTGACCACTGAATTAACACTGCTTCTGTTTTTCTTGAGTTAAAATTGCAACCATAACCGAATATTAATCTTTCACCGCATACAGCATCCCTAATACATAAATATTTTTTCGTTACTATAACTACCTTGTACAATTATTAGCTTAATTATCAGCAAAAAACCATTCATTGATGCTATTTATTAACACAGTAAAACATCAGTTGTGATCAACACAAAACTGTCCTCTGCAATATTTAGTTTCGGATGGAAACAACAATATGTTCTTCAAACATCTCGAGAACCGTTAAAGATTGGCAAAAACCGTATTTGCTTTGAATTTGGTTGTATGCATTTTTTTACAATAGCGCATAGTTTCCGAGAAATTTTCAAAAAACATTTTTTTAAAATCTGTGGAGAACTGTTAATGTGTCGCTCCACATGAGAGTAAATGCCGGCGAAAACCTCTCGCAGCTATTCGCAAATGGACACGTCTCTGAGAGTCGCTCGCAGAAACTCGCAAAAACTCGCGAGCTAGTTTCGGCGAGCTGTCAAAAATGATTCTACAATAGTTTAGAGAGTTATAGTTAGGAAACGCGGAAGAAATTTTTTCTTGAAGAAGAGTACGTTGTCGTCTATTTATTTGCTTTGTAAAGACACTAATTGCTTCTGTGTGAGAAATGCAAAACTCTCGGGATATTTCGTATTATCGGCAGAACATTCCGCAAGAAGGCATTTAAAATGTTCCTTGCCAGGCATTCTTTCTTGTTAAGCAACGTAATAAGTGAAATAGAAGTGTTTTTTTTTGCTAAAAAACCTTATCGCCATTGACAGTTGAAGAAATTGTGAAAGGCCGCTGGCGGCCCTTGTGTATGTGTTGGTCCAATATTTTGGTTTGTTCTGTGCACGTATTACAAAATGATTTTTTTCAACAAGTCCATTTGAGCTAAATGATAAAAAGATACAAATGATGCTGTCGACTACGGAATGATGCTGTCGACTAATTCTTTCTACAGGCGGCAAACGGAAAACCACGTTTGTGTCTTATCTATTGTAAGTCTCTAATCTATGATTCTACTCTCTAGTCGACACGCACCCACTGAACTCTCGAGGAGTTGCTCGCCAGATGCGAACGGCGTTTGAATTTCGCTAGTAGCTCTCGAGAACTCGCCAAAGCAAGATGTCAAACAAATCAATATATTGGTCTTGAAAAGAGAAAAATCGCCGAAATTAACTCTCAAATGGACAACCTCCTGCGACTAACTCTCGAGAGTTTTTGAGAGTTACTTACGTATTTACTCTCATGTGGAGCGGCACCTTTAGAAATACGTAAAAACCGTTGAACCAAAAAATGTAGAAAATTTCATTTCCTTTAAATCTGTTACATGCATTTTTTTTAAAAAAGCGCATAATTTTCGAAAGATTTTCAAAAAACTTTATTTTTCCAATTTCTTGATAACTGTTAGGGATACAAAGAAACTATTAAAAGAAGAAATTCAGGAAATTGTCTTGCCTTTGAATTTGGTAATATTTATTTTTTTCCACAAGCGCATAGTTTTCGAGGCATTTTCAAAAAACTTAATTTTTTTGAGAAACTTGTGTGGGAAATACCCGTTACAGCTTCCGTCCTTTTCCAAAAGTTGATATAAAACAACAATTTTCGTAAAACTTATTCACAAAAAATTTCAAGTCGCTAGCTCAACACGTTCTCAAGTTCTTTAAGACACGTAAAACGGACAGACCCATAATTTGGCCTGAAACGGATTTCGTACTGATCAGAAAGTTACTATCTGCCCTAGTTCTCGAGTCGGTCTCCATCATGAATACAATACTTTCCCTCTATAATAGAGGAAAGTACAAAAAAATTTTATATAGTAACAAAAATTATGAAAAAAATCGGCAAAATGGCTAACATGTTGAAAAAACAATAGTTTTGAAATTTGCGCTTTTTCACTTATAAAAACTGGTAAATAATAATAACTTTAAACTGTAACATCTAAACAAATAAAAAAATAATCAATGTTTCTTACTTTACTTAATCTAGGCATTTTCTTGTCATAGCATAGTTAAAATTTGACGATAAAATTTCAAAATCCTTTAATCTCTTCTATGTTTTAGAAGCTGGAATTTTTTGAATATTTTTCCCGATTTCAGAGGGTAGAAAACAAGGTTTCAGTCAACTATAAAAATTCATGCAGTAAAAGCTTAAGAGTACTGAATCTTCAAATTCGCCACTCACCTACCGCGAATAAAAATCTCTAGTCTTTTAAAAATTTGAAAAAAAATCTTGTTTTTTTACTAGCAATTTTAGTATATGCCACTAAATAAGGCCAGATGCGCACTGCGTTGGCGAGAATGTTGCATACTGCTAAAGTGGCTTGTGGATTTTTTTAAATATGTGCTTCTATAAGGGTCGCTATATACCCGTGGTTCTCCCGATGCTTATCCCATAATTTTTGTAATGTTTAAACAACTTTTCTCACGGTTAAAATTTTCTCTAAATTTTAAAAGTCTATCTTTTTTTAAAGTAGGCAAAAAAAATTGAAAATTCAAATACACGAGGTTTGTTTTGCTTTAATAAGTCGGGTACTGTTGAGTACGCTTAAATGCAACTCGCCTTAATGCACACCATGTAAATTTGTGTATCGAAGTTTTTTCAACATTTCTTCGACAAAATTGCGCAAATTGCAACAAAAATCGTCGTGCATTAAAGCGTGTCCTACTTTATCATAAAATGCTCGATTTTAGAGCTCCAAAAAACCAAAAAGAGCAAATTTTTGTACAATAAACTTTCCAAAATAAAATCAACCCTGCATACAAGGCTTGACGCAAAATGAGGCGTTAAAAGCTAGAGTGGACCAAGCCACATAATCGAGTTTTTGAAGCTTTTCCACTTTTGTACTATTATTGACTGTAAATTTTTGGAAAAAAAATTTCTGTGGACTTTATTAGGTACTCAATGTTGAAATATTCTTTTGTGCATCCAAACATTTTTATCTAAAAACTAACTCGCAATAGTGATTCAAACACAAAAAAAATCACGATTTCGACATGTGGGTTGGTCCACTTTTAACGCCTCAAATATAGATTGCAAAAATATAAAACAAAAAGACTCACCTGCGTTTGTGTTAATCCTAAACTAGCGGCTAATTCTGCTCGTTCAGGCAGTGCTAAATATTGTGTCCTTTGAAACCGTCTATTTAACTGTTGTAACTGTAGTGAGCTATATATCGTCCTTGGCTTACGCATTTTCTTTCCCTTGCCGTTTACCCGTAATCCTGTATCCTCGCATTTGTCTGAAATGAAAAGACCTACTTTACATCAACAATTTTCTTCAACTTATTTGTATTTTGAAAATTAAGTTATTTTGTTTTAAAAATTTTAATTAACTGCTCGAATATACTCGGGGAACGATCATTAAATGAAAAACTCAACTCAGGTATCGTACCTTTTGTACTTTTCTCAGTTACATTTTACGAATAAAATTCCAGCTACCAAAAATAATTCTCTTTTGCGATTTTTACCATTTGGTTTGCCATTAGAAAAAGATTAAATCATTTTTTTGTACCCAATAATAATACATAAATTTGGCAAAACAATCAGTTGGAAAATCTCGTCTCGGTTAGACATAAATTGCGATTTTTTCATGCCCTAAAATTGCAATGTCCCATACACGGAGACATCATTAGTTAGAATTTTTTTTAAATATATATGGGGCAAAAATGCTGGACAAAACTATGTTTGCAAAAGTCATTTTAATGGCAGGCTATGAAAAAAAATCCCAATTTATGTCTAGTCGAGAGCTATAATAATGAATTAATTATCAAATCAAAATTATCATCTAAACGAGCACATAATCAATTTTATTCTCCCAAATCAACCCTAAAATTTTTTTATTTGTCAGTTTTTATTGCTGCTATCAAAAACTGTATGACCTGATTGCAAAACATAACTATTCATAAATAAGCCACAAGTTGATAACATAAAAATTATACAGGGAACCCCACTGAGAGTAATTATGTGCCATTTGTTAAGTGGTAAAATTTTTAGGGGTTGCATTTCAGGTCTAAGTACTCAATTAGGGTGACTTTTAAGAGGAGCTTCCATAAAAGGAATGCTAGAAACGAATATGAAAAATATGTGAATAATCGTCAAGTAACCATTTTGACTCAATCTTAATTTATACCAGTAATGTGCAAATTGTTTATAAAACGTATTTTAAGTAATAATTTACCTGTAAAAATTAATCGTTTACAGTTACTAAGATCACAGTAAACAATGTAAAGAATGTAAAGAATGTAAAGAATGTAAAGAATGTAAAGAATGTAAAGAATGTAAAGAATGTAAAGAATGTAAAGAATGTAAACAATGTAAGCAATTGGTTTTTTTTTCCTTGGTTCTTTTTTCGGCGATTTTCCAAAATAAAATACTCTTTTTGTAAATATAAATGCAAATCTTAACTCATTATTGCCCACTATTACATATATGTAACGAAGAAATCGCCTTTTTTGAAGCATGCAATTTGTTTATCTTACGTGCGGTACCTTTGATTACAGTTGTGATATACCCAAAAACTTCTTTAGTTCATTAGGTAACGTATAGCAAAAAAATGTTTTGGTTCATAGGAACAGCAAAGCTACTTCATCAAAATTTCAATGCTGAAAAAGTCTAGGCGCTAATGGGTTAAGCTCAAAATTTCTTCAAAAATTACTGGCTGTTACTAATTTGAACGAAACAACTGCCCTTTGGTTTCCCATTCAATTAATCATAATTTATTTTTTGAAGTAAAACGAAAATTGATTTCCCCTAAACTTGAAACTACTCACTTAATACTACTACACATATTCAATATTTGTTTTTTACTTACATATCAAAACTCAGAGATTGCTTTTTTAATCTATTTATTTACGATAGTTTACATTCTATACGTTTGTTTACGTAAACAATTTCTGTTTACTATTTTTTTACAGAAAAACGTAAAGATTTTTTGTTTACACGTAAATGCACAATATTGTTTTATATGTTTTTTTTTTAAATTCTTATTGAAAGATTGGAGGACATCGGCAAGCGTCCGGGCCCTCTGACGAGAGATTTTAATGCCTAAATCAATTGTAGTGTCGAAGAATAAGAACCGGAACTGAGATCGTTTCCAAATGAGGTCAGATCTGCACACAGAGAAAAAAAAATAGTAAATTCAATTATTTTATAACGCGGAATCGAGACTATTACTAAAATAGTTAATTTTAAGTACAAAATAGTTAATATCAATTACAAAAAAAGTCAATTTAACCACAAAATAGTAAACTTTACAACAGCGTAGTTAAAATTATTATAAAAATATCCCATTTCCACTATTTTTGTAATTGAAATTAACTATTTTAGTAATAGTCACGATTCCTCATTAGAAAATAGTTAGATTTCCTTTTTTTTCTCTATGTGTGACCAAGTTATATAAAATCATATTTAGGCATTTTTCTCATATAAATTAAACAAGCAAATGAACTATTCCAAAAAAAAACTATTTTCGTCTCAGATTCTTTTTCTTCTACTTCTAAAATTTTGATCTTAACATTGCTTGTTAAATTCCTTCTCATTTAATTTTCTGAAAGCGTCTTGAAACTGGCCACTTAAAAAGGATAACTTTTACAGTTCTGTGACTATAAGCAAAAAATACTCTTAGAAGACGTTTTATAGCAAAAGCAATATCAAGAAAAAAAATTTTATATTCCATAAAAAAATTAAAAGTAAACGAATATAACTTGTGATGCATTTGAAAATTATTGAGGAATTTCCCATGTAAAAGTCAAAAATATACCACAACTGAATATTTTATTATTTCTTGTTATGGAAAATCAATTCATGTTCTCAGTCATTTACTATATCGATTATAATCATTAAGGTTTCCCTCGCCCATCAAAGCGAAAAAAAAATCGAAAGCATAGAAAGACTGGAAAACAGTCAACAAAAATTCTCTCGCTTTTCCTCTATTTCCACAAACAATCAATTCGATTTTACTGCACCTTGAAAATAACTTCTTTTACCCCTTTATCGTCCTGTTGATATTTGTCGACTGGCCAGTAATGCTTTCCCGTCAAGGGAGGTATTTTTGTGCCAGAAAAATGAAAAAAAAACTGAAACAGAAGAATGTGAACGCATTAAAGGTGAACACTACACAACAATACTAACGATGATATCCTTTTTTGACAATGAAAATCAATTGGCATTACTTACACTCAATGTTCGGTAACTGATTAAAAAATTATGATAGTTTTTCTCGTTGTTGTTGGTATTATTGTTTTCCTGATGGCAGGTATTGTCAATTTCGCCGAACATTACCTCAAATGTTTGATTAACGTTTCTGATTAATATCTTGACATGATTATGACAACTGTTAAAGTGACGATATTTATGAAAGTGAATGCAATATTTTCACCAAATGCAAGAGCCTGAGCCAAGGAAAGTATATTTTTTGTGCATTGAGAAAGAAAAATGATTTTAACTAGATTTGCTTCATAAACTTCATCCACACTATTGGTGAATGCAGGCGAATGAATGTTTGGCAAGCGATTCGGAAGATCTTGGTGAATTGACCATCCACAGTCTTGCCAGCATTCGCCGAAAGCCTCAGTCGTTCCCTCTATACGTTCAGTATTTACTGCTGTTTGATTAATCTAACTCAATGGAAGGTTTTACTTTATCAAATAAGTTTAAAGCAGTTGGCATCGAGCCGAACGTAGGCAAATCTAGACGAATTCCAGCAGATCAAGGCGAATCACCCTTATTTCGCTTGGACTCGGCATGGACTCGGCATAAGCCGGCATAAAAAACTTCTAAAAAAAAGATTTTTTCAAATTTGTGTCTATTTTTTAACCATATCCGTCTTCAAAGGGAGACGGGCATTTTAAACCTAAGTAAACAAACTTTTTTCCTCCAGAAGGAAAACTGAGTAGTCAATTTGATGCAACTGCAAATTTTGCCCTTTCTCGAAAAATATTTGTGGTAATTTAAAAGTTAAAACCTTTGTCAAATCTTTCGATGGCTGAAAACTTGAAAACCTCCCTCTCTAACACGAAACTTTGATGCGAGGTCCTCCATCGAGGTCCTGTTAGCTTGGCGAATGCACTGTGCTAAAACTCATACACAGCAAGAATTTTTCGACGTTATACGGTTGTTCCAAATGTCATAAAAACCACTAAAGTTTGATCTACTTTCCAGAGAGTGTCAAGTAGTGTGAATGACGCTTAAGAGATAAACTTTCCACTGGTACGGTCAAATATGATTTCCTGCATTGGCCGCAGTACCAAACCGGTTCGGTAAGACCGATTTTTGACCGACCGAACTGGTTTATTTTGGTCCTCGATTATCTGTTTTCTGGTACCAACCATAGAAAACTGAACTGGTCTAGTACTTGCGCATAAACGACTCTATACCAAAACAAGACCATTTTATAATTTCAAAACCAGTTAATGGCGGTATCGAGGATTTAATGTATAAATTTTTTATAAAAATTTTGGTTCTAGGATGTCCACTTCTACCCACTGAAGGAAAAATCACTGGCGAAATAATTTTACAAATAAATTTGTCAAATCAAAATTGAGGTTAGAGCCGAACTGGCCCTTTAGCGAGGACGCACACGTTTCAACTTTCGGTCATCAGCATGCCTCAATTGTAGGAAAGAAACGAGTGCGACAACAAGGGAAAAGTCGCCACTCGAAAAGTGTTCTTCACTTCATCTTTTACGCACACAAACGAAGTCGCTCGTGTAGCATGGCAGTATGCGTGTGTGCGTAATTTCATTGAGTCAGTCGGTGCTTAGCCACCGACTCGTAAACATATCCCAAATAAATAAAAATTAAATGCAAATATTGAAATCCCAATTCCAGGTAGTTTTATTTTTCAGGTAGGTAGGAAAGGGTAAATTCCATAACAAATTACCAGTCCTTATTCTTCTATTGTTGGCAGTTTCTATTTGGCAATTGATGTTGCCTCGGTGCTAGCTAATAAAGGAATGAACTGGAAATACAACACATATATGAGAACCACACACACATGGGCCATTGCTTGTTGTAAACAAGTTTTTCCTACTAAAAAGTGAAGAAGCGTGTACGCCGGAAAAGCATTTTGAGCACTAAAAGTTGCCGCGACGAGAAGAAGTGTGTACGTTCGCACTTAGACTCATTTGATCTGCTCATAAATACGGTCAATCTCACGTCATACAAATTGGAGTAACGCAAGAAACCATTAGGTTACAATGTGACCCTGGTCGCAAAATGCCGGTGGCAAATCCGTTTATCCGACGGTTGCTTTGTGACCGGTCATAATAAAAACCGGTTTCAAATTGGTTACTTTGAAACCACCATTTAGAATCGGTTACTTTGTGATCGGTCACAATGAAACCTGTTGCAAATTGGTTACATTGTGACCGGTTACAAATTAACCGAAACCGGTTCCAAATCAGTTCAAAAATTGGTGTTGTTTTTTTATTGTTTTTATCGTTTACAATTCACTTACAAACAGTGGAATCGAAGTATAACTAGTCAACTTTGGACTAAGGAAATCATACTTACAGCGTTTTCTGATGTATGCTTGGAATACAAGTTTTCATTGAAGTAACTCTTGATCTGCCTCCCCCCCCCCCCTTCCCACCGCACACTCGTTACAAAAGAGTTTTGCGGAAATGGTTGTGGAACCGTTACTTTGCAATTGGCGTCACAAAAGAGTTTTACTTTGGAACTATAATCAAAAAAAAAACCTGGGCAAAAACGGTTGCTTAACCATTGCAGCAACGTTGCTGTGACTTTGCAGCAACCAATTTGTGACCCCATATATTTTGCAACCCAGGTTGTGTGACCGTCGAGTGGCCATTTTTTGGTTAGTTAGGAATAGATTAAAATTTTAGACACCAAAGCTTGATAATTAATATTAGTTTCTGAAAGGAAGTTTGACTACAAGGAGCAAATTATTAGTTTGGCTGGAATCCTTAAATAGTTTCCTAGGCAAAAAATGAAAACTCATCTTAAAACTCATCTCAAAACTCATGATTAAGTTTGTACCAACACTCTCAAATTAATATAGTCTCAAAACATAGCTAAAAGGAAGTACCTCGGAGTGTTATTCAGAAAAAATTAACACCGTAGCGTGGAGTAGTTTTAACATTTCTGTTTCAAGAAGCTAAATATTCATTTTAACACCGTTTTAGCCTAATTTTTGCATGAATTCCGAAAAGGATTAAAAATTTCACTTGAACTTCTTTTAGGGGTTATTTCCCTTGGAAAAGGTGTTCATGTTTATAAGAGACTTTCCAATGGGCTTCAATGCCTATTGGGAAGGGGAATGGCTTACAAATCGTGTTCGAATCCCGGTACGGACATGCAAGATAAGTTTTTAACAACCAATATTAACTTTGAAAATATGAAAAAAAAATCAAAAAATGCTTGCACAAAACGTTAGTGAACTCCTCTGAAAATTTGAAAAATTGTTAAAAATTAACACCAACAGGAAATTGTTGTGAATTCGCTAGCCCGGAATTTGATTTTCTCCGAAAGGTGATGGATTCCCTCAAATTCCGTTTCGGTGCGCGATTGACTCCATTTTTTCGAGAGTGAAGTCAGGTTTAATAGAAAGCAAACGGATAAATGATTGACTAATTTTAATACAAAACGAATTAAAAATACTTTCATTAAAAAACTCCCCCAATATGAATCACCAATCTCAAAGAAAAAAAAAAAATAATCACTACACTTTTTTATTTGACCCATAAATAGGCAAAAACAAAAAAAATAGACTAGGTCATGATACTAAAAGTGACATATAATAGCCGCCATTTGTATAAATTACCCGCTAAATAGTAAACAATAACAAATATATATCAAAAAATTAACCTATCATAGAAAAGGGGTTAACGCTCATATATCATCTTTAATATTGTCAAATTGCCACCAGCAACAAATTCATCAAAATCGATTTCTTAAACCTAAACGATTAAGAAATCCGATGAGACTAAAGAAAATACTCCAGTCTGGTCCGAAAGTAAATACCTCCAACAACTAAACTTTAACCTCGGCGAGAGTGATTACGTAACAGAACCGATTATAATCCACAAAATATGGTTAAAAATAGTTCATCTGAATGCAAAACCAAAAAAAAAACGAAAAAAAACAAATTTGCTAAACAACAAACAATCGAAAGGCACATAACCCAATGATTAACACCTCATTAATAACACAATTACAACAATTTAGTGCGCGGCTAATTAAGAAAATTTATGGTTCTCGATATTATATTACCAACACAGCTGGGGAAAACTCCATTCAAACAGAGAAGAAGTAAAATCTAAAACATGGCAAAATTATGTCCGTGTGCCTAAAACCGTGTTCGTGTGATGACTATTTAACGCTATCTAACACAACCGTAACAAATACGGGTAATAATAAAAGGTAAATTGCCAACAACGTGCTACCAGCGGTAGGTATAAATTTATACCCTCCAAGTTCCTGTCATAGAAGAAGCCGCCTTGGTCCCGGCGATTACCACCGCGATTGCGGGTGAAATGTAACGAAAAAAGTTCAATTCTGGTTACTAATACCATCCAAGCGATTTACTTTCATCGTTAGGTATTTTAATGTAAAATTGAATCGCATTGATTAGAAACCAACATTTTCCGAAATCCATTTTGTTACAAAGTTTTCCTAGTAACCAATTAATCGGTGCATCATCATCATCTCTGGGTGTGCACAATTCGTATTGCCCCTCAAATTGAAAACCGCAAGAATTTTCTCAACTCGCTGAACCCTTTGATTGTTAATCACCTGAGGCGCAATTAATTCCGATTAATTTTATTGTGTGTGCCTGGCACAAGCAGCCAATATGGTCACCGTGTTTTTCCAATCATTCGATGTTTTTTCCTCTTTTTTTATGCCTCTTTTAGTTTTATCTTTTAATTTTTGTGTTTTATACCTGCTAGCCCCGTAGTACTAAATCCCGCACCATAGCGCATAATTTACTCATAAATATTCATGCGCGATCCGTTTTTGTGCCAATTTTAATGCTCTAAACCTTCAGCTGGCTCAGCTTTTTGTCACTAGTAAACGATCCGGTCGCGAGACATTTGAGAGAAGACAATAATTCCACTCCATTACTATTTATTTCCATTATACTACATTAGCGTTAGACAGTATACTCTCTTATCGTGCTTTATGGTCAAATAAAAAAGACATTGAATTGACCAAACTGAGCTAATCTTATGCTGATGCAGATGGGATTAAATTGTCCGGTAACCGAAATGCATTTAAAATTATGCTATACCATGTAATAGCCATTAAAGTCGCTCAAATGTTTTGTTCCAACTTATGTTTAACCAGAAACATTTTATAGTGCTGCTGGTTATGTTGTTCTCTTATGTTGTTCTGTTATTGTTGTTGTTGTTGGATCCTCCTGATGTTGTTCAGGTGATAGGCCTCATTAATTTTAACTGTTTGAATTTTTCTTAAGTTTTATTGATGAGATTTTAATATTTTTTTTTTGTCTCCTGTTCTTCGGGTTTTTTGTCAAACTGAAATTTCACAGTTGTTAAACAATTGTCTCTGGCGGATTGAGGTTTTTTTTTCTCATCAACTTCAGTTTAAATTTGCGGTTTGAGTTATTGCCCTTTTTTACCATAAATGTTGGAATAAAATTTAGAGTGTTTTTAACTACAGTCGAGGTGAGTTAATTTTTTTAATTTTCTCGGGGGCGACAGTTAAAATTTATGTGGCTGTTTTTTTGGTATTATGATTGACTTTTACCGAAAAGATGGGTGTTTTTATGTGGAATCTTGGATTTTATGTTAGAATTTAAAAATAGATCAACTTCTAAACTGATAGAAAATTCGATTTAAAAACTGTCAAGTGGAAAATGCGCAACCAGTTTTTTACTTTCCTCTGCTATAGAGGGAAAGTATTGTATTCATGACAGACACCGACTTGAGAATGTGGGCAAATTGAAACTTTCTGGGGGGTGGCTTCATGTAACTTATTTTCGAAGGACTAACTAGTTTTAAGAAATCTTTATTCGACCAAAACTGATTAAAAAAGAAGCCAACACTCATTCTGGTGCACACGATATAAGAGTATTTTCTGGGTAATTTGGGGTAGTTTGGCTGTACCAGCTCTACTTTTTCCGATAGGGTGGGTTATATATTTATAATTTGTAAATCAACAGTTCTCATATCGGAAAAAGTAGAGCTGGTACAGCCAAACTATTGACAGATTAGGATTCAGCAACCCCAAATTATCCACAAAATACTCTTAAATCGTGTGTACCGGCATTAGTGTCTGCCTGTTTAATAATTTTTATACCCGCATGGTGAAACCAAAGGGTATACTAACTTTGCCTTACCGTTTGTAACGCCAAGATCCCGTCATCACACACAAAAATGAACTACACCAGTGTGTTTAGAATGATGAAAAAAGTTGAATTTAGCATGTCCGTCCGTCCGTCTGTCTGTGGCGTGGATTGCGGGAGCACCGATTGAGCTACAGACTTGAAATTTTGCGCAGATCCGTTTTTCGTAAAATGCGAGGCTAAGTTCGTTAATGGGCAAAAATGGACCATTAGGGGAGGGGGAGTACCCTCCCATACAAACGAAAACGTGTTTTGCGAATATCTCAAAAACGGTGGATTTTATTAAAAAAGTCCAAGAACAAAAGTTATTTAGGATATGATTCTACATAAAACTTCCATACATCAAAATCCGCTTGGAATAAATTTAAAAAATTCTTATTGGAAAATTTGACTTCAAAGTGGAATTTTGATATAACGGTTCGCCGTTTACCTTAATCACCATACGGGTTTTCAATAATTGCGAGAATGGCAATTATAGCTTTTGTTATGTTTAGTCGACTAAAGTTTTCCTTCGACTAGTCAGTCGATCGAAAATAAGTTACATGAAGCCATTCCTTATCATTACGAAATCCGTTTCAGGCAAAATTATGAGAATGTCCGTTCATGTCTTTCGGTCTGTCCGTTGTACGTATCTTAAATATCTCGAGAACGCGTTGAGCTAGCGACTTGAAATTTTTTGTGAATAAGTTTTACGAAAATCTTAGTTGTTTGTTTACTTTTGGAAGAGTAAAGTTAGCTATAACAGGTACCTCCTATACAACTTTTTTGAAAAATACAGTGCTTTGACAATTTGTCGAAAACTGTGCGCCTTTGAGAAAAAATGAATATAACAAAATTTAAAGGATATAAAATTTTCAACATTTTCTCCTTTGATTGTTTTTACGTAACTTCAACGGTTCTCAACATATTTCAAAAGAATTTACTTTTTTTTGGAAAATTTCTCGTAAACTGCGTTTTTTGAAGAAAAATGCATATGAACAAATTTAAAGTAATTAAAATTTCCTGCAATTTTTTACTTTGTCGATTTTATGCCTGGAGCCCAATGAACGCAACACGAACGCTCAAACTGTCACTTACAAATTTGTTACATAGAAATCATTTGAAGTGAGCACAGTGAACGTAGCTACAACGCAAAAGTTTGCAAACTTCTAACTCTGCGTTGACAGTTCATAAAGTGAGGTTGGGGAAATGTCGTTGGAGGAAAAATTGATAGCTCTAGTGCAAAAAACAACAAATAACAAAGATAAAGACCAACAAAGCAAATTATCGCTTCGAAATTATCAATTTTTGTAATTTTGCCAACTTTATACCACTTTATATTATGTCACTTGAACTACTTCACGAGATGCCATTGGCCTCTGCCGCAGAAATGTTGCGCTGCGTGACAGTTCACAGCGTTGCAGTTGCGTTCATTGGGCTCCAGGGGTTAAACGCTTTTGTCTTCATTTGCTGGTTTTACAATTTCCATCGTCATTACTTATAGAATTTTAATAGCTGAAAAAAGTTAAGTTAGTTTTCGTTTAGAACTGTGTAGCTTTTGCTTTAAATCTTAGCGCCGCACCGTACTTTGTTTGAAAAATTTCGCCTGCGGCGCATATTTGTTAATCATGTTTCCTTGGTTTTCGTCGAAATAAAGATTTTCTTTCTATAAAATTTTGTTGTTTCGTTGGTGTTTCGATTCAATCATAAACCACCCTCCCCCCTCCGCGCACTGTCATTTTGTCCCGGAGTGAACCAAAAAAAAATATGGTAACCCTTTTTTCAAACACACTTTTTCATGTAAAATTACGTCTTTGTTTAGTTTTAGAATTTTAAGGCTTTCTCCAGGTATCAAACAAATTTGTCACATTTTTTTTAAATACGAAAAAAATAACATTTATTTTGCCAACTAAAATGAAGACTTACCATCTTTTGGCGGACTCGCGCATGGCGGTGCGTAACTACCTAAATGATATCCTGAATATGAATTTTGATGCATTGGAGGGAATGGATAACCTAAAGCACTACGAGGACTTGGAAAGCCCGAATCTTGGCCTCCTTGAGGACCAAAATGTTGATAGCCACCACGGATGGCGCCATATCTGAAAACATTAAAACAATTAATTAAAAAACACACAGAAGAAAAAAATATTATAATATTTTATGTGACATTTTCAAAAGATTTTCTTTCAATTTTCATTTTGTTTTTCTGCTTCTATGCATATCAGCACAGAAACTAAAAAATTTAAAGCGATAGAAAAGATAAAATACACGAAATGGTCTATTGTTGTTAACTTTTTAGATACAAAATGTACAAAAGGTAGACAATACTTTTTCAATATAAAAAAACAAGCCCATTTGCCAGTTGCAGGTTGCGTGTGCTCTCTTCAGCAGTCAGTGGTGAAAAAAAATAAAAAAAAACCTCTTGTTCCAGGAAAGAGGAAGAAAAAAGCCACATTTTCTTCATTTTTATTGTGCTGCCAGTTGCCACCATCCGCCGGCGACCATACAGACCGCAATGGTTTTTATGTTTGTGTGTTGTAATCAAAAATCAATAAACGTCATCCTTTTGCCGCCCTTCAAACACGAACGCCTAGTAATCCAAACCCGTGAAATACCCCACAAAATACACCTTCTGAGTTTCCCATAATTTTTTTCATTTTATCCTACTTCTATAGCGGCATTTTTTTCCCAATTGAAACCTCACTACCGGCAGCGGAAAAACCTTTGAATAAATCTTTTAGCCACCATGTCGGGAAATTTCTTAAAAAACTCAACAGAACTGAATTGAGCTTTTCTATTAGTCCAGACGTAGTAGTGGTTTTGAAAAAAAAAGGAAATCATGAAAAAATCTACTATTCTGACCAGACTAAAAATATAGAAATAGAAGTTAACGGAGATCCTATTCTAGGATATTGAATCCTAAACAACAAAAAGTCCTTTTTCTACTCTAGCAAACAGTTTTCTTGCCAGAACATTTCACTCGGCGACGAGCAGTAGTGGCGTGTGTGCTTTTTAGAGCTCAAACATGAAAATGTCAGAAGTTTTCCGTTTTGGGTTAGAAATTGATTGCAGTGATAAAACTTTTATGAGAATTTAGATATTGTGGTTGAAATGTCTATTTCAATTAGATGCTAAAGAAACTCCACACTACGATAAAAGAAGAAAAAGTAGAAAAAAGAATTCAGAGTTCAACATTAAATTGAAGAAAAAATGTTTTTGTTTCATGAAAATAATTTATTAATTTTGATACTAGTTTAAAAAAAAGTTAAAAGTAATTACCAGAGACCGGAAGTTTATCGAAAATCGTATTCTTCTGTTTGCTTGTTTTGCACAATTGAGTCAAATTCGATTCATATTTTTGTATTAAAATGCATATTTTTCATATTTCGCATGAAATAGCTTATAAGTGCATATTATTATCTCTTTTTTTCCTTAAAAGAACTACAATTCCTTCGATTATTTAATTCCATGGTAGTTCTTAGGCAGGTTGACCATATTTTTTTGTGTGATTCCGGAACAGATTACCGATGCTGAGCGGGGGGATGAAGGGCGATGATAGGAAATTTTTGAAATTTTATTGAGACATCAAAGGTGTTATATTTATGTATTTTTTTTTGTTTTTGAAATGCAACAAAAACTGCGCCGCAGGCAACACTTTTCGAAACAAAGATCCCACCATTGAAAATTAATTAATTAAGTGCGCCGCGGGCGATTTTTTAAAGAAAAATGCACTAAAGGCAGTTATTTCTGAGGAATCTTTACCGCAGTCGTATATTTTTTTAAATTAGGGTTTTTAAATTATTTTTTTTTAGAAAAAAGTTCAGTTCCCGGCGCGGAGACAACATGGATAAATCCGTGGCTGTCCCTTCCATTCCGGGATAAATGATCAACCTATGCTTAGATGGCCTTCAACCGGTCAAATAAAATTGTGACAGATCTTGGACACAATTTTGCCAAATATGTCAATAGCTAGAACTGCAGCCAGACGATCAAAGAAAGTTTTTTATATAAAGAAAAATATTGGGTATAACCGTTAGCAAATAAAAGTAAAAAAAAAGTTCGAGCGAGCAGAGCCAGCAGATCATTTTCACTCGACCCTAACATCGATTTAATTTTGGGACAGTTCAAGTCGTCCTGAGATAACCTTAAATTTTGAACCTAAATAAAACATATTGTTGCATTAAAAAGTACATTTCAAAGCAATAGTTTGCGTTAAAACTCCTTTAATCAGTAAAAAATGTCTAATTTTCACTTTTGTTGCCCATCTCTACACTGTGTTAAGAAAGTTTCCCACCTTTACGAAAATATCAACATTCAGAAAGTATTGAATCATATTTCAATTTTTGAAATTCATAATAATATTGTGTCCTTACCAGGATTACTAATCATTTCTTTAATCCTTGTCTGAAGTATATTGGGAGGTGAGTTCAATTTTTTATCAAATACGTGGAATGGTACGAAACTTTCTTAACGCACTGTATATATATAAAAGGCACTTTCTGTCTGTATGTCCGGACTTGGCTCGAAAACCACTGGACCGATTTTGATGCGGTTTTTTCCTATATGTTGCTTAGACCTCTGGTCAGATTATAGGCTATGTATTATTTTGCTACAGTCCCCCGTTTTTCCCCACAATCGTTTTTCTATAAAAGAAACTTTTTACATTTCACATTTTCTTTATATTTTATTACTTGATGTTCAGCAAATTTCATTAAATTCATTTTACATTAATTTTCAGCCAGATTTCTTAAAAATGCATGACTTTACCAAATTTAATCCAAAAACTTAGGGTATCTCGTAGGAACGGAGTAAGATTTTAAGAGTTCTCGGAGAACTTCGAGCAAATAATAGAACGGATAGAGGATCGATCAGAACGTTCAGAGTACTCTGAGATACTAAAAGAATTCACAGAATTTTCCTAATTTTTTCATTTTTTTTTTTTTTTTTTTTTTTTTTTGAAAAAAGGTTTTTGCAGGGAAGAAGGATTTTTCCACCTAACGGTAACCATAAGCCTATAATAAAAACTTGGGTATAATATAAAAGAACTAAAAACTCGGGAACTAATCGAGGTAGAAACTGGAAATTTTATCAAAAGGTCAATCACATTCAAAAACGAGAACAATTTGCCTTTAGAATAATTATGTATTTCATATTTTTCTAGTTTTAAAAATTCGGTTTTAAGTCCATATTTCCTTATTTTTTTACTGCATGTGTATGAGCATATTTAGCACTTTTTTGGTGGATGAACTTCTGGTCTCTGGTAATTACTTTTTTCAACACATTTTTTTACAAAGAAAGGCTTAGCACAAATTTCTGAAGAAAACTGTGAATAATGTTTCAAATCCTTCTTTTTTAAACATTTAAGAATGCACTTTTTCTAAATTTCTGAAATTAACACTTCTGTCGTATGCACCAATAAAACTTAGCAACTTATGTACAACTTAAATTATTTAAGTCCCAGAATTTCTACGGTTTAAGCAGGCTAACCGCAACTTAATTTTTTAAGAATAGTACGCGCAAACGGACCTAAATTAAACAAATTAAATTCTTTTAACACTTTTAATACTTGTAATGCACTTGAAAAAAAACCAAATTTTTTACATTTTCACCGACACAAAAATTTTATTACATTTTTGAAAAATTTTACTACAAAATGAATACTTATCGTAAAATACCTTAATTTATTTTTTCTTGTGTTTGACAATAAGAAAAGGCCTCATTGAAAAATCTATGTGACAACAATTTATACTTTGACAAAACGAAAGTAATCTTCCCAAATATTCAAATGCTGGTAAAACAATTACTTAATCTCTGGTTAAAAAATATTTGTGTGTTTTTCAAACATCCAATAAATTCTAAAATAATTTTCACGAAATAAAACAAATAAGTATTATATTAACTATAAAACAAATGAGTCGAAAAGCGAAAAGTTTCCCATACAAAATTAGCAAAGATTGTCAAAAATAAAGGGCCGAGTGTATAAATTGTAGGAAATACTTTTACCAGCATTTTAGTCAGTTTTTGTATGAAAAAAGTGAATAAGGGTGAGTATAAAATTATTTCAACAAATTTAATTTAGGTAATTTTGTCTCAAGTATGAAAATAATTACCCCGAATGATTTTTAGAACTATTCCAAAAATGGCAAACAAAATTAATTGAACCTTTTTTAGTTGTTTTTTTTTCAACCTTTTTTGGATGTTTTTTTTTCATTTAAACATTTAGTTTTAATTTTTTTTAAAGTCAAATTCCAGCGAAAATTCTCTGCATATTGATTTCAAAAATATGCAAAAATGTCGTTCAATTAAAAAAAAAAATTAAAAAGAACATTTTGAATTTTAATCAAACTTGCAAAAAGTTTAAATTAATCGAAAGATTATCGGAAAAAATCAATTTGGCACGATTTTTCCTACAATCGTCAGACAATTCTAATTCCGGTATCATTGTGACATAAAATCAAAAAAAAAATCAAATGAAAGCAAATCAGCATTCTTAAGCTGTTAAATTAGCATGTCGGTGACGCGAACTCATAAGATTTTACCCATCCAAAAATCGCCCAACGCGCCTAAAGAAGTATAATATAAATAAAATAAGTAATTTAAGGTAAAAAAAAAAATTAAAAAAAAAACATTTTGTCAACACTCGGAATCGAACCCGCACATCTGGCGCATTGTAGTCTAACACTTATTCAGGAGTAAAAATGTAAACTTAAAGATAAATTAAGTAATAAAATATTAATAAAAGTAAATAAATCAACAAAAAAAATTTTAAAAGAAAAAAAAAAAGAATTTTGTCACCGATCAGAATTGAACCCGGTGTGCTTGGCGCATGGTAGTCCAACTTCTAACTCACTGCACTAATCGAACAGTACGAAATGTCGTTTTAACATTGAAGACTTAGTTAGCGGCATATTTATAATTTTGAAAGGCAAATTACTAATAAAGTATTATTAAAAATGGGGAAAAAAGTAAAACGGACATATCTACAGCTATAGAGCTTTCATTTAAAAAAAAAATAATCAAAATCGGTTCAATAGGAACTCCAGGAGCTCTGTCGAAAGAAATCCATACAAAATCGCTTTGCCTTTTAAATATATAGATATGAATCAAAAATAAAGTTTTTCTATCACATTTTTCCATTTTTAATCGATTTAAAAAGTAGTCCATAATTCTCTGACATTTTTCAAAATCGCAAAAACGCCATTTTTGCGCCAGCTGATATAACTTGTATAATTTAATACAATTTGACCGTACTGCTGTGACCCAAAGAGAGGTTATTTATCGTAACTACAAATTCAGGCTTTGAAATTTTCAGAAAAAGTTCTGTGGTCACAAGGAAAAACTGCTTAAGTCGAAAAAGCGTGTTTTGAGTAATATGGGTTTAAAGTTTTGATTATTTTTGTTTTTGCAAGCAAAACTGACTTAGGTTATATGGTTTTTGCTCTGCCATTCCTCATCGGGGTACAGCATGAAAACCAAACTTTGACAGAATATAGAACTGGATAAGGAGAATTCAAATATGCACCAACCTTTAAAAGTATGTACATAACTCGACTTAAGCGGTTTTTCCTTGTGACCACAGAGTTATTTTTTTGCGAGGTTTTAGCCAAAATGAAAATGCGGTCCACAATACCTCAGTCTCCCCTACATCTAATATGCAAATGAACAGATATTTACATTTTACACATTAATTTGGCCCATTTTTAACAAAAACTTCCCAAACTATGAAAGTTTTACTATGAAAACTATAAAAAAAAATTTTTGAAAGTCCAGTCTATAAATTAAAATACTTGTTAAACTTTGGAAGTAATTTCACTACTTTTTAATTACTATAATTACACGAGTTTATTCTTTAATTGAAACTGACAATTTTAATTGACACTGAATAATTTTAATAATATATTTTTTATGAAATTATTTTATCTTGAAGTGTAAAAATGCAAATGGAATACCGTTACAATCTCAAAATCTATAATATAAAAGGCTTCTGTATCTGCCTGTTTGTGTGTTGGCTTAAAACTCAAGAACCACTGAACCGATTTGAATCAAATTTCCAGGAGATCTTACTGGCATCGAGGAGCTAGTTTTGAAGCAAGGGCCAAACCAAGTTTCCCTGTCCCATTCTTGCTAACTACTGTACCGCGTTGGAATTAGTAAATGAAACTTTCAGAGATTATTTAGATTGATACCATTAATTAGTCTGAATTTTGTCAGTTCTAAAAGTTCTCATTTGCGAAAAGGATTAGGCCAGGAAATTCAAAAATGCGTCTGTTGCAGGTACACATATATCGACCACTCTTCCACACATATCGGCCGGAACGTTGGCAATTTCGCGTTCGATATTGTTCCTGAGCTCCTCTAATGTTGTTGGCTTGTTGGCATAAACCAATAACCCCATAAAAAGAAATCCAACGGCGTTAAATCGCATGAGCGAGGTGGCCATTCGACCGGACCATTTCTCGAGATTACACGATTGCGACCACCGACTTAGAATTTTGGTAGTTAGTTTTAATAATTTTCAAACGTTGCTCGTTCGTGAACTTCACCATGATAAAAATGTAAACCTTGACTGGCGTTTTAGTATTGCCAGATCATAAAAAAAGTTTTAGGGTGCGTTTTTATTAAAATACAAAATTGTTATGTCCTTGTTGAAAGACCCTTTAGATCGAATGGCCAATTAGTAATTGGTTGTAATAAATTGGTTGTTTTGGCATTATTCTCTTAATATTTTTATTGATCCTTTAACCTTTAATGGATATTATTTATGTTTTGAAGCTTTAAAGAGGTTTTGACGCCGAATATTTCACTAGGCCGAATGCCGAAAAGAAGGGTGAGTCGTAGGCTGACGGGGACGGAGAAGCCGAAGGACGACTTAATAAAATTAGTTTAATTTCAAGGAAGATGCTTTACCTCCTCGCAGGAAGTATAAAAAGTATTATTCATTACAATATCTCCTCTCTTGATTCACAAATTGGGCCACCTTCAGAAGTTCGATATCAAAAGTAAACAAATATTGTATGCTTGAATCTATTCAAATTAGCCTAATGAGAGTTGCTATCAATCACTGCTAACAGAAGCGGATTTAAAATTAATCATATGTACATTTTTCAAAATCGTTTAACTTCTGTAACTCAATTGTCGATTATGTTGTTAACATGACAACCACCCGTGGCTCCCTTTTGGATAAAAACAAAACAAATCTCATATGACTTCTGTACTTATATTACAAACTCTATCAAAGTATTAGTTACGTGTCTTACGCCCAAAATCATCATATGTAATTACAGAAAAAATTGGTACATTTAATTACAGCACTTAATTATTAATGCCTACTGAAAATATTTTCATAACTGCAGACAGACGATTTTTTTCTGTCTAGCAAATATCTTAATTAGGTTTTTTTTTGTTTGTTTAGGAAAAAAATCAGTAAATAAATGCATTTCATTAATTAGCGATAAAACACGTGTTGAAATAAATCATGACAAAATCCAGCGAAATGATTTTTAAAAAATGTTATGGTAACTTTTTTTCAAATTCGAAATTTGTTGTTTATTTGAAATTTTGTGTACACGATTTGTAGGAGTCTTGTTAACAAATTTGAACCCGGATAAAAGCGATTTGATGTTATATAATTTGATCAAATAATGAGTTGCTTTTACGGAGTTCCTGTAACATTAACAGATCAAAAGGTTAACAGAATGAAATATGAATTTTCGATGATTTATTGATTAAAAATGTGTCAAATCAAGAGTTTTAACTATATTTTATGCGGTTTCTTAATTTTTCCAGGAATATTATTAACAAAAAAGTTTTAATGTTTCTTTTTTTATAGGTTTGTCCAACTTGAAAATATTTCTTTTTTATAAATCTGCGAGAATGTTTTTGATTTAAATTTCGTTTAAAACTCAACACAAGAACGTCAAAAAGATACACTGCTTAGCTGAGATCAATTTTAATTCACAAAATCTTTGTCATAGTGCATTTAAAAAACAAAGGAAAATCGAATTTAGTTTCAGATTCATTTTTTTGGATATTATAAAAAATAAAAATATATTCGTGAGACTGAATTTTTCTATAGTTAAATAAAAAGACTACCGCTTTGTCAGATAAAGTTTTTATTGCCAAGAACCCTTTTTTAAGAAAAAAAAGTAATGCAATCACTGAAACATAACAAAAGCTATAATTGCCAATCTGGCAATTATTGAAAACCCGTATGGTGATTTAAGTGAACAGCGAACAGTTGTATCAAAACTTCACTTTGAAGTCAAACTTTTCAATACGATTTTTTAAAATTTATTCCAATCGGATTTTGATGTATGGGAGTTTTATGTAGAATCATATTCCAAATAATTTTTGTTCTTCCACTTTTTTGATAAGATGCACCGTTTTTGAGATATTCGCAAAAATCGTTTTCATTCGTATGGGGGGCACCCCCCCCCCCCCCCCCCTAATGGTCCATTTTTTCCCATTAACGAACTTAGCCTTGAATTTAACGAAAAACCAATCTGCGCAAAATTTCAAGTCTCTAGCTCAATCCGTGCGCCCGCAATCCGCGCCACAGACGGACAGACGGACGGACATGCAAAACTCAATTTTTTTTATCATTCTAAACACACTGGTGTAATTCATTTTTTTGTTTGATGACGGGATCTTGGCGTTACAAACGGTAAGGCAAATCTAATATACCCTTTGGTTTCACCATACGGGTATAAAAACGTCATTACGACCAAATGAAAAATTACTTTGATTTTAAAATCTCCATTTCAATCAAACCAATGGCATTTTTTATAGAATCAATTAAACTCTTATAACATTATTTGCGTTATTCAAACAATCATGGATTGAACACAATTTTAATACAAAGAATTTTTGATTTTCAAATTTCAAAAGCAGTTTCAACAAAAGAGTTTAATTTTGAAGCTTTAATTGAAAATGTACTTGAAGATTTAAGCGATCAATCCGTCAATTAGATTTCAATTTCTTGGTATGTACAGAAAGAGTATTTTTTGTTTCTTAAATTAATTCCATAGAAAAAATATTTTGTACCAGAATCTCATTCGAAACACGCCCAATAGATATAAGAAGATCATAATTAATCTAATCCTTAAATAATGGCAGTTTCTTTTGAAAAAAATAATCATTTTGAAGAGGAGAAAGAAATCCTTCCTGATACGATAATACATATGAAAAAACTCGTCAAATTCTATATTTAGATTAAAATATCTGATTTAACCCGTTTGGTACATGTTTTTTTTTCTATGGGGGTTAAAAATAATCTCTATACAAATTAATGATGTTTAAGCTATCAATATTCATTAAAAACAAAAAAAAATTAAAAAAATTTAATTTTCCACAAATACGTCCACTGTAATCCAGCTTTTTACTCAAAAAATCAAAATTGGGTCACACATGCACTTAAAGGTGCACTGAATGAGAATAGAGTGTTGAAAATAAATAAATAATAAGTCATTTTTAACTGCGTTGCCATATGGCATCAAAATACCGAATGGGTTAAACACCACATGACTTTGCCCTGCAAAATTTAAAGTTTCGAAAAAAAAAATGTGAAAAATAATATTGTTTCAAATATTTCAAAAACCGTTACAGATATATAAAAACTGTTAAAGCAAAAAATGTAGAAAACTATATTTCCCTTAAATTTTGTTATATGCATTTTTATTCTCAAAAGGGCACAATTTTCGAGAATTTTTCCAATGTATAGGAGATACCCGTTATAATTAACGTCACTTTTCCAAAAGTTGATAGAGAACTAAGATTTTGATGAAACTCATCCACAAAAAATTTCAAGTCGCTAGCTCAATACGGTCTCGAGTTTTTTTAAGGTATGTAAAATGGGCAGACCAAAAGGCTGCAAGATCGACAGACCGACAGATCCACAGACCGACAGATCCAGAGACCGACAGATCCACAGACCGACAGATCCACAGACCGGCACACCGACAAACCGACAAACCGACAAGCCGACAAACCGACAGTCCGATCGACAGACAAATGCAGGGACATCCTCATCATTTTTCCTGAAACGGATTTCGTGTTGATCAGAAAGTTTCTATCTGCCCACGTTCTCGAGTCAGAGGAAAGTAAAGATCAAAATCCAGTAATACCTTTTTGAAAATCTACAACCAACGAAAAAGATTATTTTTCAGTGTTCAAGAAAAATTATGCCGTTGTGTCAAAGCGGTAAGAACAAGCACAATGGAACCTCCATAAGTTGAAGTTGACGGTGTCAGGCGAAACTTCAAGTTATCGAGGATTTCGAGATATCTAATGTTAACGCATTAATCCCCATTGCTACATATATGTAACGCCAAAATCGCATTCTTTGAGAGCATGTCAGCTATTTGTCTTGCGGGTTGCCGAAGTCGATGATAAATTATGATGCAATTTAAAATTTCACATGATCGTTTTACCATATTTGTCACTAGGTTTAAATGCACAAAAAATGATAAAAATTTGAATACATCGGCAATTCGGAAGTGATTAAAGGTCCAAATTACTTCCGAACTGCCGATTTATTCAAGTTATATCGGGTCGTTCAACAAGGACATAACAATTTTGTATTTAAATAAGACACAGAAAAATTGAGATATCGGGCTGAAATTTATTCCAGGTGTAGTGGACATGTTACATTTAAGTATGAAATTCGATGTCGTTCATATGGCCACCGCGAGAACGTTTGCTGATTGATTCTTTGGAGCCAATTTTCCATCACTCTTCCACACATATCGGCCGGAACGTTGGCAATTTCGCGTTCGATATTGTTCCTGAGCTCATCTAACGTTGTTGGCTTGTTGGCATAAACCAACGACTTAACATAACCCCATAAAAAGAAATCCAACGGCGTTAAATCGCATGAGCGAGGTGGCCATTCGACCGGACCATCATTTCATTCATAATTTCATTTCATCATTTTCATTATCATTTCATCGGACTCAGAATTTCGGCAGTAAGTTTTAATAATTTCCAAACGTTGCTCGTTCGTGAACTTCACCATGATAAAAATGTAAACCTTGACTGACGTTTTAGCATTGCCAGATCATAAAAAAAGTTTTAGGGTGCGTTTTTATTAAAATACAAAATTGTTATGTCCTTGTTTTATATTTCGATTGATTACTGTAATTTCTGGGTAGAAACCTGCACTCATTTTGGTCAGAAAAATTGTTCAGAAACTTGCAAAACTTCGACTTATCGAGGATTACTTTCGAGTTATCGGATTAAAATAACATGGGCTAAGTTATGGAAGTTCAAAGGGATTGAAAAATCTTCAAGTTATCCAGATTCGACTAATCGAACTTCCACTGTATACATATACGAAGATAAGTAATAAGACAGATTCCTACAAAGAATTGGAATATACTAGACAGTGTAATGACTACCAAACAAAAGGGGAATTCATGTTAAAAAGTAGGATATTTTCCCAAAATTAGAAGAATAATTCCATATTTTTAGGGATTCTTTGTAAAAAAAAGTCCACTGTCTCGTATATTCCTATTTAGATTTCTCTCCCTGGAGGCATCCCTCGAAGCGTCATATATCGAGCTCTTGTATATTTCTTAACAGTTTTTGTGTATGTAGATTGTGAAAATGACAGTGCTGCAAATTCTGAATAATGGCACAATTGATAGTAATTTAAAAGTTCAAAGTTTAGGAAATAAAAATAAAAAATTCTTGGACATTTGGCATTCCAGTTAAGTATTTTAATCCAATAAAATTTTTATTTTTTTCGCTTGCTTTTAGTCACCCGGCCCTTACACGCGACTATAAAGTCTGTCAGTAGCACAGACTTCAAATGTCAAATTACTGACAACGAATTAAAATACGTTTAGCGAACTGGCAGTCAGTGCATTTACACGAGACTGTGTCAGCGACTGTGTCAGCTCTACAGACGCGTGTAAGGGCCGGGTTAGTTTTTAAACCATTTCTTCGATTTATCTAAAAAAAAAAGGTTCAGTATTTTTATTACAAATTCCAACTGGTCGACTGAACACCTTTCAATATGTTCACAATTTTAAAAATTACGACAGTTGACTTGAAATTCTTAAGTGCGAATAATAAAACCAAAAACTTTCTTTTTTTCTTGCCTACTTAAAATTAGTTATCAAACAGTAGTTCAAACTTAGCCTATTACAGTTCCTATATATTTTTTTAACTTTCAGTTACCTGTAGGGCGAACCGAAAAGGAGTAAAATTATTCGGCCGAGAGCCGAGATTTCCTATCTTGAAAACAATTTCTAAGACCTCCAAAATTCTAAGATCACAACCCGCCTACAAAATGTTGGGTCATTGGTAATTTTTCGCTAGGATCAAAACTCACCCATGTTGCTGCAATTCCACAAATGCCGATTTCCCCGGCACCGTTGTTGTACCACCATCCAAATATTTTGGGGTGTGAGGTGCGTCCGGGGCATCCATACCCGATTGTGGTGTGCTAGGGGGGCCCTCGTAAGGGCTCCCCAAATCCGTAAAGTTAAGCGTGTTGGCGCCTATTGAGGCCACTTTCTCAAGCAAAATTTTTATGCCTTTTTATGTACTTTGGTATAGAAAAAAATTTGACTGGTTTTTTTTAGGGTTTCTCGCGTTAACTTAAAACACCACAATTTTATCAATGCAGTAATTTCCACAAACTAATAAAATTATTAACAAACTTGTTTCAATTTAATCACTTTTTGAAATTTAGGCGCCAAAATATCTCACTTTTTATCCGATTATTTTTTTTATTAAATTGGTTGACAGTTTAAATTGAAAGTACTGATTCGATGATTGTAAATGGAAAAGAGTTTATTAAATTTTAATTTCTGTTAATCAATAAACAAATACCGCCGGTGTATAATTAAAGTAAAAATCAATAAACTTTTTGTAATTTAAATCCATTCAACTTTCGAACAATTAAAACAAATCGATGAAATTTTGTTGAAATTCACAAAAAAAATAATTATAAACAAATAATTAAATTGTATTAAATTAATTTTTTAAACATATAATAGCACTAATTGTACAAATCACGCCAATTTACACTAATTGTCACACAATTTTCAAATATAATTGCATTCACATTAGGCTTGCTAGCACGTGAATGAATTACCAAATGGTTTTCAACACAAATATTACACCTTATGTTGTGAATTATGTTAGAATTGGGGTAAATATCCTTAAATGCTGTACGACGAAGTCGATGTTCTTCACTGCAAGTTGTGTTATAGAAAATATTTTTTTTTTTTTTAAGAAAAGCTTCTCAAGATTTGCTTAACAAATGCCAACCGACACTTTGACAATTATCCAATTTTAATCCATTTAATTTACTGAGCTTCATTGATGAGTTTCAAAATTCGCGCCAAAATATTCCAACGTGTTTCGAACCGTTTTAAATTATTTCACTTGATACTCTTTTAAAAGACGCACTTCAAAATTGAACAAAATAAAAATAGATCCGAAAAGAAAATTAATTTTAATGAATGGTAAGGTAAATTGTCGAATTAACGAAGATGACTACGTTATGTCAAAAAAACAGCCGTGGTAATGTCGATTATGATAACGGGAAAAGTGTAAGTGATCCTTTAATGATCAAGAGACAGAAAAATACAATAATCGGACTTGTGATTTTTTTAATAATCAACAATTTCTTTTTAATGACAACGATAACTGCGACGGCGGCAACGACGACGACGACGTTGTTCACAATAATGATATGATGATAGTGTTTCACTAATATACCGTGTACATATCACTCCGGAGTAAAATAGTGGTTCCAGGCTAATCCACGGGGATACAACGATATCACACTTAAAAAAAAATGCGAATCGACTTTTTTAGGGCCGAGGAGTCGATGTTGTAATGATGCTCTCGAGATTTGGAATTTTTTCCAGGACAGGATAGGAACCCTTACGTTCGGTTTCGTCGTCGTTGGATCGTTTTGCGTGTCCCTACAGTGAAATTATCTGTTTCGGTTTAGTATGTTCTGCTTTCACAGTATCTACGAGATTTTTTTCCCACCGTATCAATCGTTGCGCGACCAACCACGAACAAAGTGCGTGAACGACTAGGTGATTATGCGATCATTTTCTTTGAATGCTACTCCTATGAAATGTTGCTGCCCCCGCTACACACCAACACCATCAGTCGATTGTCTAATCCAATGTTACAACTTTACACAAAATACAATGCATACTCCGGCAAAGCTAGCTAGTGTGTAACGTCCAGGTGTAGTTGGTTATGTGAAGCGAAGCAGAAATTAAGGGTGGATATAAAACCGTATTCGAGTAGCGGTTGGTTCAAATCCAGTTTCCCAAAATCCTCCCTTCTAAACGAACGGTCTGTAATTGGCTAACTGACGTGGATTATCCAAATGGATAAAACTTGTTTACCAACTCGTTTTCCAGTGGCGGTGTGTAGTAAACTCGATTTATCTGTAAGATACTTTTTAAGATACAAATCCCAAAAGACCAGATTTCCTACTATAAAAAACTATAACCAAAGATTCGTGATACAAAAACCGGAAATGTGGAGGAAAATCCAATGCAAATTAATATTCCAATTCGATTTTTATTAATTTTTTTTCAATTGACTTTTAATGTGTGAAAAACATATCGTATATTTTATTTTAAATGCCTTTGGTTCTACAATTTTTTTTTAAATATCCGTTTTCGAGTTATGTGATCGCCAAAAAATTGTCTAACTGCATTTAAGTGTGTGGAAAGGTTACTTAAAATCACATTGAAAACTTTTTTTGCCTTTTTACTTTCATTTATTTATTTATTTCTTCGGCAACAGATACAAAGATCAAAAAATACAGATTCATATATAATCAACGGAAATAAATGATTTAGAATTAATTTAATAAGGTATTTAATTGAGGCGTTAAAAGCTAGAGTGGACCAACCCACGTAATCGAGTTTTTGAAGCTTTTCCACTTTTGTACTATTATTGACTGTAAATTTTTGGAAAAAAGGTTTCTGTGGATTTTATTACTCAATGTTGAAATGTTCTTTTGTGCATCCAAACATTTTTATCTAAAAGCTCACTCGCAATAGTGATTCAAACACAAAAAAAATCACGATTTCGACATGTGGGTTGGTCCACTCTAGCTTTTAACGCCTCAATTTGTCTTTGGTAATATTCTCATTGAATAATCGACATATCGCACTCATAGGCTCAAGATAACCATAATTAGTCTGATGAGGCTGAAGATAAAAAAATTTAGAATTGCGAGTGACATTTGTAATTATATTTAAGGAATTTAATAAGAGAAAAAACATTACCTGATAAAAGGTAAAACACGAATAAAACACGCAGATTATCTCTTCTACTGCTCAAAGTCGACAAATTAATGGGCGTAAAGATTGTATTCATGGCCGTGACCGACTCCAGAACATGGGAAGATAAAAGCTTTCTGATCAATACGAAATCCATTTTAGGAAAAATTATGGAGATCCTTAACAGCATCGGAAGTCACTACAACATGGCTGCGACGAAATTGGCAAAGAAGCATGTCAACCACCAACGACGCAATCGACATAAATACTACTTGGTATGTCTTTGCATCTGTCGGACAGACCGACAGACAGACGTACAGATACACGGAAAGACAGACAGACAGACGGACGGACAGACAGACTTACCGACAGACAGACGTACAGACACACGGAAAGAAAGACAGACAGACGCACAGACAGACGGAAAGACAGACAAATGGACAGATAAGTGGACAGACAGACATATGGACCGACAGACGGACAGACAAACGGACAGACGAACAGACCGACAGACAGACGTACAGACACACGGAAAGACATACCGACAGACGTACCGATAGATGGAAAGACAGACAGATGGACAGACATACGGACAGACAGACGGACAGACAGATAAACGAAGAGACAGACAGACGGACAGACAGACGGACAGACAGACGGACAGACAGACGGACAGACAGACAAACGGGCAGACAGACAGACAAACGGGCAGACAAACGGACAGACAGACGGAAAGACAGACGGACAGACAGACGGACCGATAGAGGGAAAGACATACAGATGGACAGATAGGTGGACAGACAGACATATGGACCGACAGACGGACAGACAAACGGACAGACAGACAGACCGACAGACAGACATACAGACACACGGAAAGACAGACAGACAGACGTACCGATAGATGGAAAGACAGACAGATGGACAGACATACGGACAGACCGACGGACAGACAGATAAACGAAGAGACAGACAGACGGACAGACAGACAAACGGACAAACGGACAGACAGACAGACCGACAGACAGACAGACGTACCGATAGACGGAAAGACAGACAGATGGACAGACATACGGACAGACCGACGGACAGACAGACAAACGGGCAGACAGACAGACAAACGGGCAGACAAACGGACAGACAGACGGACAGACGGACCGATAGAGGCTAAGACATACAGATGGACAGATAGGTGGACAGACAGACATACGGACAGACAGACAAACGGACAAACGGAGGGCCCTGCGGAAATCCAAATCTTTTGTCATTCCAAACATGGTGTAATTAATTATTGTATTATTGCCAAAAACCAGAAAAATATAGAAATTGTGTTCTATTTTTCAGTACTTTGTAAATTTGTGTTTATTTGCCGCTTATTGGAATATGTAAATAAGTTTCAGTATACTCTCGAGTCCTGAAACTTACATGAAAAACCCCTTAGCTCACCCACCTAAAAACCACCGATTTGCTACCACTGGAGACCTATAGGCGTAGACAATTTCAGCCACATCCCAGTTAATTTCACTTAATGACAAATGAATCATGCGCATCAAATCAACCTCGCCCCATTCGATGGCCAACCAAATCCAGGGATTTCATTGAAAATGCCCGAAGCGGCTACCAAAATAAAGCCTTGGATTTTGTGCCAGCAGAATCCTCGATGGAGAATCGGTGGCGACCACCTTCAAAGTCAAAACTCAAAACCTAAAGATAAACTTTGAGCTCACAACGGGCCCCCGAAAGAATTCATAAAAAAAGATTTAAGGTGCCAAAGTGTTGCCAAAAAAATTTCTTTCGTGTGATTTTTTTCTTCATTTTTTTTGGTACGGTTTCCTTTTTATTGTGTTCGGTACGGAAACTTAAGAAAATTGTTTTTTGTCTCATTTATATTTTTTTTCTTTTTGATTCCTTTCTTATTTGTCATTATTTTGAAATGGTTTTTCTGATTTTCATCCCGAAGTTATTCATTTTTCTGGCAAATCGTTTTTATTCCGGTGCCGCCAGTGTCACAAAAAAAATCTGTTTAGTCATTTTTTTTATTGTACTCGAATGAAAATAAAACGTCAATGGAAAATACATATTTTGATGTATTAAATAACATATAATTTATTGCAATAGCACATAATTTCTTTATCAGGTGACAAAAGTGCGACTTCTTAAAGTGATTAAATGTGACAAAGTTTTAAATTTGTACGAGAGATTGATTTTTGGGAGTTTATTTAAATTGTGACGTTTAAAGATATAAAAAAAAACGATTGTAAACAGCACTTACTATTTGCTTATATATTTTTTTAAATACAATGTAGTTGTATAAGGATTTTTGAAAAAAATATCAAAAATATTTCCAATTGATTTTTATATTAAATAAAAAAATAAATAATTAAGAAAATTATCCTGCCAGCTATTGTGTTATAACAAAATTATGTTCCCTTTAAAGAAAACAAAATTTACAAACTCAATTGTTTAATTTCGAAATTTCCACAATAATTAATAATCTAATACACGGCGAGAAAAAAAAATAGTAAATTTAACTATTTTATAATGCGGAATCGAGACTATTACTAAAATAGTTGAGTTCAATTACAAAAATACTCAATTTAATCACAAAATTGTAAATTTTACTCCATAAGTTGCTAATTTTTTTATAAAAATATCCGATTTTGACTATTTTTGTAATTGATAGTAACTTTTTTAGTTATAAACCCGATTCCCCATTTATAAAATAGTAAGATTTAATATTTTTTCTCTAAGTGTATGTATTATTTAATAAAATGAACAGAAACCAACAATAAATTGTAGAAATCTATAACAAATAATTTAAAAATTAGTCATACATTTGCAACAAAGTAATTTAATGATTCGAAATAAATTTTTCACACAAACAAAGAAATAAAGCTTTCAAATTTTTGATTTAAAAATTTACTTGCTGGCTTCCACTAGAAGCAATATTTTTATGAATATTCAACAATAAATCAATAGTAATTAATCTGAATGGACATTTTATTATTCAAAATATGTCAACACATTTAAAATTACTATAATTGTATGACATAATAGTTTCGTTTTAGTAATTATAACATAAATTTAACATTCACAAAGCATTCAATTATAATAAATTAAAAATTAAAATAAACATCTTTGAAAAACCTTCTACTTAAAGGGTATGAAGAATTTGAGTGGAAAATTGTCACTTTCAGCATTCCTTTAAACTAATTGTTTAACATTTTATGTCACCGAGATGTATTCAATCAATTAATCATTTACAATGTGATTTGACAAGAATAATGTAGTAATAATGTTATATTTAAGAGTGTTTGACTTTTGAAATTTCTGTACAGCAACAAAAGTTGTTTTTATTATGTGTAATATTAAAATGAAAATGTCAAATATATTTAGATGAAAAAGTTTTGAATAACTTCTATCCGTCTGTGAGTTTTGTTAGACAAGATTTTTGTTTTGCAAGAAATTATAATTTGAAAACATTTCCATTTGTTTAAATTTTTTTCAATTAATAAAAAAAAATTAAACATTTTGCATTGGATTCTTTGTCTTGGGTTTCCACGTTTGTAAAACCATCACGTGCAAATAGCTGGACAGGTTTTACTAAAAATTTACAGCTGAGTTAAAGATATATCAGAATCAAAAAAAGGCAATGATTTTTACTTTTTTAAGAAGTATAATAAAGTATTGTATTCTGTCAGTCTGTTGGTCTGTTGGTTTGTTAGTATGTTAAGGTAGAACGCGTAGAGTAGGCTCAGTCTGTACTTTTAGACGCGGTGACAACTACTAGATGCCAGAACAAAATAATGCCGCACGCACGGACGTATGTTTCTGGTTCTAGCTTTAGTCTGTTAGTCTGTTAGTCTGTTAGTCTGTTAGTCTGTTAGTATGTTAGTCTGTTAGTCTGGTAGTCTATTAGTATGTTAGTCTGTTAGTCTGTTAGTCTGTTAGTCTGTTAGTCTGTTAGTCTGTTAGTCTGTTAGTCTGTTAGTCTGTTAGTCTGTTAGTCTGTTAGTCTGTTAGTCTGTTAGTCTGTTAGTCTGTTAGTCTGTTAGTCTGTTAGTCTGTTAGTCTGTTAGTCTGTTAGTCTGTTAGTCTGTTAGTCTGTTAGTCTGTTAATCTGTTAGTCTGTTAGTCTGTTAGTCTGTTAGTCTGTTAGTCTGTTAGTCTGTTAGTCTGTTAGTCTGTTAGTCTGTTAGTCTGTTAGTCTGTTAGTCTGTTAGTCTGTTAGTCTGTTAGTCTGTTAGTCTGTTAGTCTGTTAGTCTGTTAGTCTGTTAGTCTGTTAGTCTGTTAGTCTGTTAGTCTGTTAGTCTGTTAGTCTGTTAGTCTGTTAGTCTGTTAGTCTGTTAGTCTGTTAGTCTGTTAGTCTGTTAGTCTGTTAGTCTGTTAGTCTGTTAGTCTGTTAATCTGTGTCCAAATTTTTCAAAAACTATTAGAGCTAGAACTATAAAATTTCACAGACGAATTAAGTCCTGGAATAAGACGATCCTAACTTTTGGAAAAAATTTTTGAAAAAAAAATATTTTTTTTTCGAAAAGTATCAATTTTTGGAAACTGAAAATTGGTCAAAGTCATTAAAAAATCAGCCAAATCGGAACTAAGGGAGATAGAAACTCGACGATAGCCTTTGGTTATATGAATTTTTTTTCACCAGCAGATTATTTTCGAGAAATTTTCAAAAAACTGTATTTTTTCAAAAAAAAAATTGTATGGATAGTACCCGTTATAGATACTGCTACTTTTCCAAAAGTTGATAGAAAACTGATCCACAAAAAATTTCAAGTCCCCAGCTCAACGCTTTCTTGAGTTACTTAATATACGTTTCGGTTTTAAATTGGACTAATGAGACTGAAATATCTAAATTCTTATGTTTTTCAATTTCTAGAATGCCAAATTAAAAAAAAAATGTCAATTGCTTTAATGGCCCTAAAGTTCAATATACGAAAATTTCACTGAAACTCAATAATTAGTAAGAAGTTTTTTAACATTCGTTGGAGGTCCGAATTTGGTTTTCGACAAATTTATAAATTCTGTCACCCACACAAATTCCTTGCCAATTCAGAAAACAAAATCCTGCTTTGAAATATTCCAAGAAACTTTCCCGCTGGAACAAATTTTTTTGCATATCTTCATCTGGAATAAAAACTCATTCAACAGCAGGATAACTTCTCAGAACATACGAATAATTAAAATAATAAAAAAAAATATCTATTTACAAATGATTCGCCTTTCAGTTTGTAAATTAGCAAATTGATAAACGATTTCGAAAACCAACTAATGAATAAATTAACAGATCAGAGTTATTCATTAATCCATTTTGGACATTTAATTTGGCATCGGCCGCCACAACCGAAATAATTCAACAATTAATCATCAAACAAAATAACAATACGAGAAACTAACATCCAAATCACCTGTCGACATTAATCCCCGAAATCCCTATCATCCCTGATTAGTTGATGTTCCAGTGAAAAACCACACAACCCTATCGCTTCGGGTAGGTCTGCTGTATCAAGTGGTGCTCAAAGTGGTGTCTTTATTCCAATTTACCGACTCCATAGTTGACAGCATCAGTCGGTATTCACTTCTGTCCATATCCATGTGTCAAACTATCATGTATAACTTCAAAATTTTCTTGTTCAAATGCCCAAACACGAAATCTGAGCCTAATCTTGCGTCGCGAATTGATTTGAATTTCGTGGCCTAATTAGTCAATTTCTGAAATGGTTTTTTGCCTCGCAACTGATTGTGAGCTGAAAATGATTCGGTGATGGTGGTGGTGGTGGTGGTGGTGGTGGACGTTTTCTTTATATTTTTTTTATTGTGAGTTTTACGCCACGTTTTGTTTCAGTTGTTGTGTTTATTACACATCACCAATTTAGCTATCAACACGCATTATGGAGAATTTTAATCATTGAAAGCGGTGAAACTCTAAAGGAATCGCCTCCAAATTTCTACATGTGGGTCCAATTTTGATCCTCACCAATAAATCTGCAAAGTTATCTACAAATAAAATTTACCTGAGAGGTTTTTAAAATTTCATATTCAAACAGTGGCGTCGGTTTGTCAGAATTGTGAGATTTTAATTTTTGCCTAAAATTCGAAATTAAAATCACTCTTAAACATAACAAAAGCTATAATTGCCAATCTGGCAATTATTGAAAACCCGGATGGTGATTTAAGTGAACAGCGAACAGTTGCATCAAAAATTCTACTTTGAAGTCAAACTTTCCAATAAGATTTTTAAAAATTTATTCCAATCGGATTTTGATGTATGGAAGTTTGATGTAGAATCATATCCTAAATAATTTTTGTTCTTGGACTTTTTTGATAAGATGCACCGTTTTTGATATATTCACAAAAATCGTTTTCGTTCGTATGGGGGATACCCCCCTAATGGTCCATTTTTCCCCATAAACGAACTTAGCCTTGCATTTTACGAAAAACGAATCTGCGTAAAATTTCAAGTCTGTAGCTCAATCCGTGCGCCCGCAATCCGCGCCACAGACGGACAGACGGACGGACATGCAAAATTCAATTTTTTTTATGATTCTAAACACACTGGTGTAATTCATTTTTTTGTGTGATAACGGGATCTTGCCGTTACAAACGGTAAGGCAAATTTAATATACCCTTTGGTTTCACCATACGGGTATAAAAAATCTTAAATTCCCCGAAACAATTTTTCGAAATTTTCCTCGAGCGACTTTTGAGTCAATAAGATTGATAGTATCTTAAGGCCTGTGTCCACATGGAAGTTTATTTGCAGAAGTCGCTTCCAGAAGAGATTTCTGGTGTCACAACTTCTGGAAGTTCACTTGCAGTTAATGTTTCCACGGGATAAACTTCCAGAAGTCTCTGCTAGAAGCGACTTCTGCAAATAAACTTCCATGTGGACACAGGCCTTTAGAGTACCCTAGTATGGTCAAACTTTCCCCCTCCTTCTTAACCCCGCGACTGCTATCTGTTGAACCGCTAACGGGATGCTCTAGTTTCATGGACATAAGCTCTTTTTTGGCGGGAACTGCAGGGGGATGGTCAGCTGCCATCTTAGGGGCACTGATTTTTTCATGCATTTTTCGACGATTTTTATGACCCCGGGCTAACTTTTGAACCAGTTCGGGTTTCACTTTCGTATTCCCTAATTGGAAAGGTAATTTGCTATAGTTTCATGGATATAATCTCTTTTTTGGCGGGGAATTGCAGGGGGATGGTCAGCTGCCATCTTAGGCGCAATGATTTTTTTTTTTGATTTTTTTTTTGTGCCCCTAAGATGGCAGCTGACCATCCCCCTGCAGTTCCCCGCCAAAAAAGAGCTTATGTCCATGAAACTAGAGCAAATTACCTTTCCAATGGATGTACTACGAAAGTGAAACCCGAACTGGTTCAAAAGTTAGCCCGGGGGCATAAAAATCGTCGAAAAATGCATGAAAAAATCAGTGCCCCTAAGATGGCAGCTGACCATCCCCCTGCAGTTCCCCGCCAAAAAAGAGCTTATGTCCATGAAACTAGAGCAAATTACCTTTCCAATGGATGTACTACGAAAGTGAAACCCGAACTGGTTCAAAAGTTAGCCCGGGGCATAAAAATCGTCGAAAAATGCATGAAAAAATCAGTGCCCCTAAGATGGCAGCTGACCATCCCCCTACAGTTCCCCGCCAAAAAAGAGCTTATGTCCATGAAACTAGAGCAAATTACCTTTCCAATGGATGTACTACGAAAGTGAAACCCAAAAGTTAGTCAAGGGGCATTTTCGTGCATCGTTCTTTCGACCCAACAAAATTTACTTTATTTTCCTGAAGAAGACGGGATATCTTTTCGGTACCGGAGATTTCAGTCAAGGAAAAGTTTTACTGTAGATAAATAGATTGAATCCTCGTACAATGAAAACTGGTTATAACGAGTTTCAAAAAGGCGAAAATCTGCGTTTCAAATTTACATACAAATTCTTAAATTTTTCAATTCAAAAAAATGCTAGTCTTTCGCGATTTGTTCAAAAGTGTAGCCCCTAATATAGGATTTTGATGGAGAATATCAAAAAACAAAAACTCCGCCGCTGCTTTGATTCATGCCAAAATTTCTATAACAGAGTAACCTTTACCAGATTTTTCTCAAAACACCGTGAATGATCCGAACCGAGGGGGTCCTACAAAAACAATAACCGCGCGCCTATCACACTTCTTAGGTGAACAAATTCTATAAAAGTGCCGCACACAGCAGGACGTCCTGATTGAGATTTGGACGCGGTTTACGATTTCGGGAGCATCTAAAACAACTGACCAAGTGAATGTATTCCAATTATGGAACAAACAATCAAACAGTAGACCAAACAACGACCCAACGATGGGAAAGTATCTCCATCTTCTTCATTAACTGACTAAGAAGATCTTAAGAAATTGGGACCCTAGACCTGAAAGACCTGGATGGCTTCGAGAAATTCCAACAAATCTTCAGGTTGTGACGACGACGGCATGGCAGTGCGGCGGCGGTTGACGATGAAAAATTATTGGTGGACCATCCACCGCTCAATAAAAGACCAACGAGGCGCTTCTCAAATTTTTAATCTTTTTATAAACATAAGAAAACAACACCATATGATGTGAAATCGATTTTATGAATAAAACTAGCGGGCTGCGGTTGTGGCCAAACAGCAAAGATTTTGTTTGATTTTTATTATTATGTTCTTTTTTTTTGATTATTTAGGACATTAATCGGCGTTTATTATGCGAGAAAAATTTGATTATTATTAAGTAGCAGTTAACTATCAATATTATGTCCAACCATTCATAATTTCTAAATTAAATTGCGTTTTACTAAATTGATTAGGAATGCCTCCAACTGAATTTAAGTGTGGAAGTCAATCGAAATTAAAATTTTTACTATTCTCAATTTTTCTTTTTTAATTCTGTTTTACGTAATGAAGTTAGTTTGAAACCGAATGCGATTTTCTGACATTTGCCAGCTAAAGTTTATTTGAAGGTAAGCTTTTTTTTACAAGAACACTTTTCCCAGCAAATTAATGAAGACTCAAAATATTATCCGCAGACATGATGAGAAAAGAATTCAATCCTAATTGACCTTTGTGACTAATGACAAGGTGTTTCTCATTTTTAGTATTTTCAATGTTTTTTTTTCTTGATGCGGTGGGTAGTTTCACGTGCTGCCATAAAAAGTGTCAAGATCTCAATGCCATTTAAGGTCATAATTTAACAATAATCGCAATACCTCAATTACATATTAAAAAACACGTGTAATAAAGTGAAATCTGGCTAATACTAGATACATTTTTTTTATTTATTTACACTTGCTTTGTAAAAGGTTTTAATGACATAAAAGATCAGTTAGGAAGTATATCAATCTATGTGATTATTGCATAAAA